>CAODLS012533443.1:0-14034 GCA_948243855.1 Flueggea neowawraea
AGAGTTCTGGGACCTTGGCACAACAGCAATGTCACCAAACAAAGGATGAGGAAAACCAGGAATAACAAGAGGTTGGTCAGGAATTGCTTGTGATGTGCCTGATAGAACAACTTGCAAAATGTCTGTGAAAATTCGAGCACAGACTGTATTAAGAAAATTCTTTATCTCACTTATTGCAGTGAATTTGTTGCGACAAAAAATTTCCAAAGAAATATTCTTTCCCAAGACCCCCGCTGTAAGGGGCATGCCACCATTAGGAAACTTGGGAAGGATGTTAGATTCTAAACATTTCAAACCCAAAGCAGCTTCCTCAGCCAAGGCATTCACCAGAGTATCCGTTAGGTTCATCATTTTCACAATGAGGTTGGGGTAACCTTTGTCCTCCAGCCACAACCATGTAGCCATGACTAGCAATGATTCAGCAGGGTCACGCATGAAAGTTACCACCAACCGAGAAAAAATTTCTCGATCAATGGAATGATAAGCATGAAGCTTCTCAAGAGTGATTGGCTCCATAGTGGTAGGATAGTGTGTGTGTGTGTGTCAGTGTGTGTGAGAGTGTGTGGAGTGGAGATGGAAAAGCAGAAACACCGGTGAATTTTTCACACAATGCTGCTTAATTTATATATTCATAAAATTCTTAATTCATAATTTAGCAAGTCAAAGCACACAGATTACTAGAAATCAGCTCAGTTATGTGCTAGTACATGCAAAGCTAGATGCCGAAAATCCAAACCTCTTAACCGAGAATGGTAAATACTTCATTTCACACCACAAGAAGTCAAATACTCATACACGCGTTGATTACAACTTTTCTCAACTCTCAAAACTTCATTCCTCATGTAATTTAGACTCATACTTCAGACTCTTCATCCCTGGTTTAAAAGTTTCTAGGAACAACACGCACTCAGCAGCTGTGAGTAGGCTTTGTCATTGGTGGCTTTCATACTCAGACGTGCAAAATGCTGACAACTAATACCACTGGTTTTGGCTTGGACTTGCCTTATTTGTGCATTAACATATCATTCAAAGCTGGATATCAAAATGGTTTTTTCGTAACTTTGTAATGATTTAGAACTTTTCTTCACTTGAAGACATGCATTGCCAAATTTGGCTGGATAAAGTTATAACAAGGCAAGTCAATTGATTTTATTTCTCATTATGTGCCTCAGACATTTATTATTTTCAGTTAAATATGTAACGCATAAGTAAGATTGTAAACAGAATTTTTTGGCAGGCTAGCCTCAATTCTTGTAACTTTTCACCAGTAAATATTTAGGACAACTACATAAATCTAGTTAGAAAAGTTAATTGTGAAGTTTATTCCATTTTCATTTCTTTATTTTCAAAGGAGGAACAAATGCAAAGCCTTCATGATGTTACATAGCCTTGAGAGGCAACATATTTCTCGCTCTTCTTGCATTTACAAGTAGAGGCTATGGCCATGCTGATTGAGAATATGTTTTTTTTGTCAACAAAGAATTCAACCAAAACTCTCTACCAAACTCCCACCATAGATTCCAGTAAAAACATGTTACGACAACATTAGCGAGTTGGACATTTAATAGATGGAGCCTTTTCAATAAAGATTCCCGTCTGGATATTAAGTTTCACACTTTCAGTCATAAATATGTGATAAGGATCACCAATTTGAGAATCAATCTAAGTATAGTCTCTTGTTGGGTGCTCAAGATAAGACAAATCGTTTATATTTATTAATGTGAGAACATTCAAAGCCATGTGAAATCAAATAAAACTGACTTGTAAAGAAGATGTTAAAGCAAATGCCACAATGTATTAACTGCATGAAAGACACGTTATATTGAGTTGTTAAAGCAAATAGACTTCCTAATTGAGTCATCAGAATGCATGTGAAATTGAATGCCACTTTTCACTCAAACTCAAGTCCACTAGGGGGCTAATATTTTGCACCTACATTCAGTGCATATTCATATTATTATCATGTTATGTAAATCTGAGGAACATCTATAGAAAGATATTTTAATATATAGAGAAATAAGGTGAAAATTAAGATTTTTCATTAGAAAAATTTAATACTCAAAATTAGATAAAGAAACACATTGAGATTTTGTATACAATTTCTTTCACCCTGATAGTCAAGTAATAGTAGGTACCGTAGAGGTAGATGTCCCATGAGCGTTGCTGCAAAACGCATGAATCTGCTTTCTAGGCACTGACGAGGTGATGATAATTTTAATTATTTTGATGTTATTGCAACCTATCGATACGCAATCCAGTGTAATTGCTTGTTCATCGGCAGATGTACCTTGGAAACCAATGTAGGTCACATCACTTATTGCTACTGCCTGCGGCTGCATTATAGTTCACAATATATGATATTAGAAGCTTTAGATGACATTCCATACAATTTATAACTTCAATAATGTTAATTACCTTATCTTTTGGGCAAGAAGGTTGTCCAGCGCAGTAATGCTGATCAATTATGATAGGATTTGCTGTCGCAACAAGTGTAATGTATATGATACCCTTAGCATATCCCGATCCACCCTGGGAAGACAATTGGCCATGACATTTCAGCAAATGGAAAATTTATGATACGCTAGCAACTTTTCAACAATTTACACTTAATTTGGCTACATAGGTAATGTGGTTACCGGCCATGTCTTGATTCTTGCTCCATTCTGAGTCCCGTTAAAGTGACAATTGCGCACGTGTACCCCTTCTACCGTATCATGTTCTCCATGTTCGCCTAAGCTTCCAATGCTGAAAACATCAAATATCATTGGAAAACATCAAATATCCAGAGGAGACAATACATCACTAACTATAAATACACATACTCCCCAAGTGTCAATAATTTCATTGAACTCAAAAGCGATCAAAAACATCAATAAAAGACAACTTTCATGGTTTGATTTATATAAACCTCAAGACACCTATTCCCAGCAATATAAATTTCCATAATTAAAAACCTAAATTAGTGATCACAAACCCCTCTCTGAAATCATGAAAAAAAAACAATTGTGTTCACTTCACAAACCTGATGCCATGACCAGGTCCACATGAAATGTGGGTAATGTTGATAGAGGAGCAACCACCATTTATAGCCACACAATCATCACCTACAACAATGATATGAAATAACCCATTTCAAATCACTACATACATCCGGAAATTCAATAAAAAATGGAACAAAACTGAAAAAAGATAATAACTTTGAAACAAGAAGTACCAGTTCCAATGTTGGAGTCGGCTATGTTGACAAGGGTTGAGCTTGAAATATCAATTCCATCAGTGTTGGGACTGTTTTCAGGTGCATAAATCTTGAGATTAGAGAGGAATACACCATGGCAGCCATTGATAGAAATGTGGCTTCCTGGGCTATTGAGATGTGTAAGCCCACTTAGTTTAAGGTTGTTACAGTTGTGAAAGTGAAGTGCCTGTTTCATTAACTAGTTCAGTACTTCGAACGTCATTCATTAATCTCAAAGAAAACACACCTAAAAAATATTTTCTAAAAAATCATTTTTCAACTATTTGTTTCAAATAAAGAATCCCCACTTCAATCTTCAACTCTCTTTTCGTTCCCTTTTTTCCAATTATATTCTGAAAATTATTATCCAAAAATTGGTATATGCATAGTTCGTGCGCTAGATTAAATTTCTATTTAAATTCACAAAAAACAAATTGAAATATCGATGTAATTGAAGATTCCGTACTTGCAATCTAATCAAATTTGCATATTGCAATGCACACTTTCGACCAAGTCAAGTAGTATTATTTATAACAATATATACTTTGGAGTGTCGCATAAATGTTATATTTCGTAAAAGATATATTTTATTTATCTTATAAAGATAGGTTACAATATTTTTTCACAAAAATTAAAAATAGTTAGTTAGTATAGTTAAAAAACATTAACTTTGAAAAAAAAATTCTAATAAACCCTCCACATTATCTTACCAATTTAAATTTTTTATGTAATATATACTTAAATAAGAATAAATTAGTTTAATGTCTTATAACCGCTAATTTAAAAATAAAAACAAACATGTATATTGAGACAAATAAAAAAGAAAAGATGACATATTTTTATGGAACAGAGGGAATATTATTTTCTCTAAATTTTATTATATAATCTACTAATTTTTTTAATTTATTATCTATTTCTGTTTCTTAAATTTTCACAAATAAACACCACCATTATATTTTCTGAGCATAAGGTTTATGCAAAACTTTTCATGAAAGTTTAAGTAGCTTTTCATTTTCTCTGAGAAATCTGTGATAAATTCTTGATCAACTTTTTGAACTTTCCATTTAACTTTAATTTTCCGTGTGTCTCTCAAACCTTAATTTTAATGCACTAATAACTAATTAATTTATTTATTTATTTAACATCAACTGGCAGGCTATATATGAAAACTAAAAATGTAAAAGATGAAAGGAAGCCTTTTAATTACCCTTGGTCTAGTGCATTTCTTTATCTGTGCCTGAAATAGAAGTGTTTCAATTCTTTTTGTTAGATACATGAAACCTTCTTGGAATAAAAAGGATATTTGCAGAAAAATAGAAAATTCTCGACTATTTAATATTGAAAATAAATTGATTTCTGCTTGGTTAGAGGTCTAATTAATGGTTGAAATAATGTGAAGAAAAATAAATAGATTGATTACATGTTGCCACCAGGGAGAACCTTGACCATCAATAGTGCCAGATCCATATATGATGAGACCTTCTATGTCACTGAAGCTTATCCAAGAATCCAATTTACAATTACTACCCCATCCACCAATTCTAGCTGGTGCTGTAATTTTTCCTGCTACCTGACCACATTGCAGATCAAATATCTTTTTTTTTTTTATAATAAGGGAACCCTAGTTCAACGGTTTTTGACTACACACCGGTTAGGTCCAATGATAACTGTCAATACACCGAATCGGATAAACTCTGGGAGAGCTAGTTTCGCTCCACCGCAAGAGCCCTCCACTTATTCCGACTTTATCGAGAGACTCAATATCGCACGGTAAGCAAGTCAAATTTAATTGGAGCAAGTTGAAGCTCGAGAGACTCGAACTTGCAACCTCTCATGAACCGGAATGCACAACTATCAATCGTTCTATCCGTGGTGGTATATCACATATCTTTTTATTTTAAAAAATTATTTTTAAATCAAAATTACGACTAAATCAAATAAATCTTAAAAAACTCCAAGGGATTGGGTCTGACGATAATCACCTAATATTTACAAGTGAATGTTCTAGATTTGAACATTAAAAAATAGAATAATTGATTTAAATTTTGTGCACTTTTTATTTTTTAAAAAATTTAAAAAATAAATTATAGGAGTGGACTGAATGCTGGTGATGAGGTTCCATCCGTCGGCCACGACCCATCGAACTAATAAAAGAGCAGCCCAAAAATTGATGTGCCAAACTTAGGAAATAATCAATTTTCTGTGGATTACAATAAATTTTTATCAACGGCTCAACGGGTTAAAATGGATGTTATTTATTTATTTCTTCTTAATTCATGTTAAATCAGCAGTTAAACTAGAGGTTCAGCCGCTGCTGCCGGTTTGAACAGGCGGTCCAATGATTTTTTAAAATTTTGAATCTTAACCAGATCGGTTATTAAGGTTATGATTCTGGTTTGAGGCCGGTTTTGGTCCGGACGATCTCAGTTCGACTTTTAACAGATCGATATAGGGTTGATTTGTGAATGCCAAGGTCTAGTCTCTTCACTCAAAAAATGTCGTACACCCATATAGACATGTCGTTACTTCTGTATATTATGGGAAAAATATTGCGATTTTTTGTACAAATGACATTTTTCGAATTCAATTTGTTTTATCTGATTTTTTTTTAAAAAACTTTAGTAACATTTATCAAAATCTGAATTTAATTTAATATAAATGTTAAATTTTTTCGAAAATATGTCTTACCTGAAAGCGAAGAGTGTTGGATTTGCAAGGCCCAGAAAAATGAATAACCTTCAACAAAAATGTAGGTGCAGGTACCACAAGTGTGCCTCCACCAGGAGCTCCACATAGAGCTTCCCATGCCTTCTCAAATGCCTTTCATTCCCAACATAAATCAACAAAAACATTTACACCTACTGTGTAAGTCTGCAATTGTCTTCTTCATTCCTTATTTTCTCAAATGTTTTTTTATGTATTCGTTCAACTAAATTAAACAATAATACTGTTTTTGTTTTAAATTGTAATATATTGAACCATGTTAACAAGTTTGAATTGTGCTAAAGATTTATAGAGGAAGAATTACCACTAATTTATAAATTTGTTAAGCGACCTATGAATCTCATAAGTGATCTTGAAATTGGAATTAATTCACTTCAGAAAATATCTTATAGATGAAGAATTATCATTAATTTATAAATTTAAAAGACCTTTTTATACTTGTTCAATGTGAGATTCTTGACGCATAATCTTTTTTTAATAAAAAAATACCGTAAATATGTAGTATGTTATGTGAAAAACAAACATTAAAGAGGATTAAAAAGTCTAAGAATAAAGTACTTGGGTATCATCAGTTTTGCCATCTCCTTTGGCACCATAGTTGAGTACATTATAGATACTTTGGCTGTAATCAATCCCATTAGCAGTTGCAGCAACACAACATATCACAAAAATTGCAAGCAACTCCTGCATTGCATTTAAAAAGATGAAGAAGAAGTTTTTAGCTCAATGAACTCATAAAATAAGTATACTTTATTGACTAATTTATCAATATAATTAACTAAAAGAATTGAAGCTTTATGGTTAGATCAATCGTATCTCACCATGAAGATCATATAATCTCAAATATTTGCAGCCAAACCAACAGATTAATTATACTTTTTTTTTCTTTTATGAATGTTCTTATTTACATTGTTGTTTTGTTCTTATATAGGCCATTTTGGGTCACAAAAGTTACTTTTAACATAAATTAACTTGCCATTGATATATTTCATGGATTATAAGATCTCATCGATAGAAATGAAACTCCAAATGTATTTTCTGACAATAAACTGCTCTTGGACCGAATATTTTCTGAGCAAGATGAATGTCTACCAGTGATATTTGTTGTATGCAACAAAGTCTTCAAAGTTCAGTTAGTATTATCAAATAAATTTCTGACTCTGAGATATGTCGATTAGTTTACATTTTTAGAAAATATTGATTGCTTATGTATATCAGGCACTTGAGGCATGCAAAGTAACTGTAAGTTCTTGTTTGTAAGTATCATATTTGACCCTACCAACCTCGTATTATGTAAAATCAAGTCAATTTTATCCTTATTAATTAATTATCCATTGCAAAATTATTTCTATTTGACTTACCAACTTCTTTGTCATCGATAATGGTTGGTTAGTGACGGACCTCGAACTAAATTCATCCGGAATTCGACGATAAATGAAGCGACAATGTAAGATAGCTTGATACTATATATATTCATATAATTATTATATTTCAAAGTGATTGAGTATAGTAGAACAAAATGTTATATTTAATATATTAATGACTCATATAATATTATATATTCATATAATATAGTACAAATATATCATAAATATGCCTCAATATATATATTATATTCAAGTATACATGGAGCAAGAGGGATCCCGTGATCCCGGAACCCCCAGGTCGGCCCCTGCTAATGGTATTTTTTTTGTACTAATTTGAACTTTCATGTCAACTATATCATTCAATTTTCTGTTTTTACAACTTAGATATCTTGACAGTAAATAAAAGGCCATAGTTAGTAGTTACTCCGATATTTCAGATAATCAGAAAACAGAATCCAATCCATCAAAATAATTGGCCACCAAAATTGAACAAAACCAGAAATGCTCGCAAAAATACGTTTCCCCAATATTTTCCAACGGGAATACACTTATGACATTGATAGTACTTTTCATGGAGTTCGCTTCAGTTGGTCGTCGGATCAACTGCTATTAGACATATCGGCTTAGCTTAACGCTTTGCTTTCTTTTTGTTTGCTGCATGGTTTGTTCTCTTTTTGTTGAGTGCAGCGTTTTGTCTCAAGAGCCTTCGCTTTCTCGTAAGAGCAAACTCTCCAAATTTATGGCCGACCATGGCTTCTGTAATCTTACGGCGAAAAAAAGTTTTTCCATTGTAGATCCGCACTGAGCAGTTCACATATTCTGGCAAAATAACTGATCGACGAGACCAAATCTTCTTGTTAGAAATATCCTCTTTCTTTCTCTTCATTCTTAGCAAGAACGCATCGACGAAAGGACCCTTCCACATTGATCTTGGCATGGGAACCTGCAATATGTTCAAGTTAGTATTGGAAGCAGCATTAGGTCCTTCCAAGCCAGAAAAAGAATTTTGGCAAGAGCAAGTACAGAACATGGAGGGCAGAATAACTTTCTCAAATTGCATAAAAACATTAAGAGGGAACAAATTGCAAGAGAGGTTCAGATAAATAACAGTAGGTCCGGCACTTACTTTTCTATCCTTTTCATTCAGCTGATCAAGAGTTTCTGTTTTAGCCATTCCTGGTTCACCTTCATGACAATAAATAGCCGACTTCAAATTCAGTAATTCATTTCTTTTTGATATAGTCTTAACAAAACAAACTGTCAAGGAAACAAGAAAAACTACCACTAATTGAAGAAAATGATACTGTATTCTTGCAAGGTTGGTATGATCCTCCCTTCAGTGAATGAATTCCACTGCATAACAGAAACCTTCAAGGGATTTGCAAGCAGATAACTCTAACAGCACATTAAACAGGAATGTAATATATCAATTAACACATCAGATTGTCATGCATAAAGTGGTGCAATGCATTTTGTTTACTTTCTAATTTGTTTTTCCTTTGGCTTATATAGAAACATAAGAAATTTTGGTTACTTAAAAATTGGATAAAACATAATAGATAAAAGTTTTTCATTAGAGCTGACCTTACAGGCTTTGAACTAAATGTAGAACCTGCAAAACGTGCAATTCAAAATAATCAACAATAAGAGGTCAAAGAATACAAGTACACATGACTTCACCCTCACAACAGATGTGGAATTTTTTTTCACCAAATGTTACCTAAAGAAACATGAGAATGGACATTCCGCATGATGCTTGAATCTTTTCCAGCAAAAAAAGCCTACACAAGTTCAGTTGTTACTACCAAGAAGTATTTGCTGTAAATACTCACACAGCAAAAGCATTGTAAAGTAAGTCAGCAAAAAAGGTGTAAAGGAGTAAATGAGGCATACTAGAACATAGAAATGGTAAAACCGACATGGTTACCTCTTTCATGGAAGTAGTGTAAAATTTCCATTTTTGTGTGAAATTTGGTTTAGTAGCTTGCAATGACTGCCCTAAAACCTACAACAGCAGGATTACATAAGAACAAAAAGCTCAATAGCCATATCCAGAGAAAAAATAGATAAGAACGAAAAAACAAAGAAATGTGAAACGTTGCAGTGTTGTTTGTTCTGTAACTAACCATAGAAGCAGAGGAGCTCCCAGACAAAATTTTCTGCCTGAAACTTGTCCACATAATTTCCTCAAGCTGTTATCAATCCAAAATTTCAATTCTGAAATGGTCCAAGTGGAGATAAGCAATCAGTAATATCAGAATTTCAGAAATATAGAATTACTTTAATCACAGTAGTCCAAAAAATATTTGAATGTCAAAATTGATCATAATGATTATGAAGCAAATTAAAAGAACAAAAATAATTAGCTCAAATAAACTTCTCTATCAACATTCAAAACACTCTTGTCACATAACCTGAATATTTTAAGGTAATATGCTTGCAAAATAAAAAAATTTCGTTCTACTTCTCAACAATGAGAAGCACAAGGTGAAGAAGAGGAGCCATCTTATTTATTCGTTACACTACACTTCTATCCCAAGTCCCGGAAAATTCATCCAAATAACAAATATAGCAACACAAACATAGGTCAAACAAAAACCTAGATACACCAGTACTGACGCTTTCTAAAGATAACCATAAGAAGTTCTTAATTCTTAAATTTTCATCAAGAACTCCAAAACTGTCTCGTACTTTAAGCACATTACCAATGGACTTGTAGCTCATTGATATTGGAGTCAACTCTAACGTCAAAGGGGCATAAATTCATCTTTAATGAGAGCAAATAAAATGACTTATAAAAAAAAAGAGTACTTTATGCCCATTAATATATATACACACGCGCACACACACACACAAAAAGAAAAAGCTATTTCTGAGACCCGACGACTTCAACATGTGAATTACCTGATTTGGAGTTGTCCAAAGCAATCTTAAACTAGAAAAAGCTAAAAGGAATGTTAACATTAAGAATTTTTTTTAATAAGAACATTAAGAATGTGGTATGAATAAGAACTTAAAAATTCAGATTCTGGCAAAGAAGCAATGGAAAAAATTTACTGACTTTAGGACACCATCAATGTTTCATTAGAACAAGATTTAATCTTCCACAGAGTAACACAGCTAAGTGATGGTTCTGTACAGTCACCAAAGCCATAAAAAGCCATTCAATAACCAATCAAATTCACGTAAAATCAAGAAAGTCACCACAAATCTCAGGATTCAACATCGAAAACAACTTACAGAAGAGGTGATTCGTTGAGGCAATAAGTCGAACAGATAGAGTACACTAAAAAAGAAAAAGGGAAGCAACAAAACAAGTTGGATAACATGAAAAAAGAGGTCTCAATAAATCCTTTTCAGTTCAAATAAACTACGAAATTTAATTGGAAACATGTAGGAAACAAGATACCTTTTCTGATTGGGAAACGGAGGATGAAGTAAAGCGTTGGAGAGGTACAATGAGAACGTTTGCAATTCCAGTAAGGCCGGAAGACACCACCGTCAATTTGCCGTCAGAGAATGAGGTGGCGGGGAGAGTGAGAACGACGTTAGTGTTGGTGTGGAGGGCTGTAGTCGGGCTATGGCGTCGGTGTGAGGGAAGGTCACCTGGATACAGGCTAGAGAGGGTTTGGGCGATTGTTCTGCTTTGTCCACAAAAAGTGACGTCATTTTAATGTTTTGATCTGAACAGAGAGTGCGTTTTTCAATGCATACGTGCATATGTATATTTTATCACTTTATTTGTTTGTTACTTGAATTATAAATATATATTTTTTTATTTTAATAACCTCTTTTATTATTATTTATCTTATAGATTAGTTAAATTATTTTAATATTACTAATTTCATAAGGAATATACTTTGATAAAAAATAGTATATTATTATACTTACAATATTATGTATAGTAAATATTTTTATAAAGAATAAATTTATAGTAATTTTTAATAATAATACAAGTATAAATAGAACAACCACATTTAAATAAAAAAAATATATATTACATTAGTTCAATGTATTAAGCACATAATAATGTAAAAAAAAATAATAATAATCTCAAATTATTAATTAATATTTATTTTATGATAATAAACATAAGTACAATAACAAAATAAAAGAATTAATATATTGTATAACAATCAATGACGCATTACTTATTTTCTTTATCAAATAAGCAAGTTTAACAATTGTAATGGAAGGCAACAATTGTCCCATATATATATATATATATATATGCATGTTCGTGCGATGACCACAGTAGCTGCGCTAATGCAATTAGAATGAAAATAGAAAACAAATTCCAAGAATCAAATCCTTCCCACGTTCCAAGAGTCGACAAAATTTAGCCAGAAGTGAGATTAACCCTCCGCAGCACGCAAATAACAATAATACTACGCAAGACTATACTCAGAGAACACAACTAAATCATAGAGTCGATATATCCTAGAGTAACCGAATCAGCCTCATCGATCACATTAATTCCGACGAGGTTACCTTGCAGATGTATGATGTGCTTGATTCTTTTAGGCTGCAATTCGCAGGGGGGCGACAATTCTTCTTGGCAGAACACAAGAGACTGCTGTTTTCACAGGGACACACCCTTTTAAGTCCCATACAAGCAGGGCTCATACGCGGCTCTCTTTTCATAGCTAACCGTCGCAGATGCGCTAATTTTTTAAGTTTGGAGAAACTGCTTCCTTGTACGGAGAAAATTTCAAATTAACACTGAAGTCCATTCAAATTTATAAAACACATCAAAGCATATGATTTCACCAGGATTTCTGACTATCCCTACTTTATTGACAAAAAAGACACCCTACTTTAATTAACCAAGAAACAGTCGTATAATCACCAAACTAAAACAAAAAAGCTCAAGAGACTCATCGAAAAGAAACAACAAAGCTACACCACAAATAACATTACCATCTCAGTTAAAATAACACAAATACGAGAGAGAACACTGCTGTCACCTGCAACTGCCACTCTAAAAGCTAATAGTAATGCAATCTGAGGAATAAGATCCATAAAAAAAAATAGCAGAGTACACATTTTTTCATGCACTGGCCCCTTAAAATCTAAAATTGCTACGATTATCCAAATGTAGAGTACCCACTCGATAAAGCATCTCCACCCCAACATTGATAGAGTAGTTTGACAATAGAATACATAGAAGCCGTCCATCATCGATAAGAATTCTTCGGTCTCAGAAAAGTTTGCACATCCAACTGAACTCCCTACGACGGCACTGCATAAACAAAATTGAAGACCCATCAGCACAAAAATAAAAGACAGGCATAATGGCAACCCCCATCCGATGAGGCCTATCTTATGCAAAAGAACCCCGCTCAGCAAACAAAGAATCACTCTCTCCAAACCCAATAAAAGGAATCGAACATTATGACAAAGGACGATAACTACACTTAAGCCTCAACAGAAATTTGATCCCAGAAGAGCAAAATACAAACAATACAACGATAATAAGCTTTAATATAAAAATTGAAAAATAGGGTCTGGCATGTCTTACTGTATGTTGATGTATCAATCTGCTCTGGCAGCTCCTTTATATCCACCTCAAACCTCTCCTGGACCTGCAACCAACACTAAGCAAATAAAACTTACCAGGACTGAACAAAATACAAAGTTGTATGAACAGAATTTCATTACCTGGTTCAGAACGCCAGAGTCTGAAGAAGATGAAACGAAAGTAATGGCAAGTCCTTTGGTACCAAACCTACCAGCTCGACCCACCTGGCAAAGGATCAACAGAAACCGATTAATGGACAAGTCTTTTTACAATAGGAAGGGCAAGGAATCAAGGATGCTTTGATACATTAAAATAAACCCACCCTATGCAGGTAAGTATCAGCAGAGTCTGGCATGTCATAATTGATTACAATGTTGACCCGCTCAATATCGATTCCCCTGCCAACCAAATCAGTAGCAACAAGGATCCTCTTGTGCCCCTCCTTAAAACCCTTGTAACGCATCAACCTGCAAATCAGAAACACATTTAGCCTTGCATCAAAGGAATGCAAATGTTCAGTAACACAGACAAAGGGATACCGAAGAATAATATTTTCAAGAATAATATTTTCTTATCAACAACAGATTAAAAAATATTCCCTTATTTGAAGGCAAAAAATGCCAAAGTAATTATGCAATCAAATGGTTTATTGAAAATTTAATGAGCTAACACGAACCAACAAGACAAATACCCTGAATAATAACAAGGCCATCATAACTTCTTAAATACAACACGTCTTCAGACAAATTTAGCAGGAACTTCAAAAAATCAAGAAATCAAAACAACTTGCAATGATGCACACTAATATGTTAACAAATATAAAGAACTTCCATATCAAGAAACAAGTATACCTTTCTTCCTGGGTCATTCCAGAATGGATGCAAATTGAGGGGAAATTACACTCAACAAGTAACTTGTTCAGCTCAGCTGCTCTGTTCACGCTTTTGACAAAGATGACTACTTGATTGAAGTCCAACGCATCAAGCAGATCATTCAGCTTGCGATTTTTCTCCAGCTCAGTCAATTTGATGTAGTGCTGCCATTTTCAGAACAAGTTTAGAAATTGCTGATATATTGATACATAGAATGAAAAGCTTTTTAACCCATACCTGTACAAGACCATGGAGGGTCAACTTGGCTTCATCGTCAACGTAAATTTCCATTGGCTGAAAGGAACAAATGTCACA
>CAODLS012533578.1:0-10034 GCA_948243855.1 Flueggea neowawraea
TTTGTGTGTTTTGTGAGTTTACAAATTTTTTGTGTGTGTGTTTTATTGATTGATTGTCTCTCTGTTTTATATATATATATATATATATATATATATATATATATATATATATATATATATATATATATACTGTTTGACTGCATTTTATATGCGTTGGGTGCAAACGTTTTGGTGAAACGATTTTTTTGAAAGTTATACGTATGTAGTGTGTATATTATATGGTATCCTTGTGTATACGTATGCGCTATATTTTTAAATTATTTTCAAAACGGTTTATGTGAGGCTTGGAATCGGTCTGAAGTGTCTTTTGCTCACTAGAGATTCTTACCTCTTTTATTCTTTTTTTCTATTTGTAAACCCATTTTTCAGGTGATATTTTTTACGTTCAGCAACTGTCTGGCACCTCAATCCTAGTGAGGCATTTTTTATATAGTAAGTGTCCATCATCCAGGCTCTACTTTTGTTTCTGTTATTAGAGCTCCACATCAGATTGTTGTTGGGTTACTGGGCTACATTTTGTATTTTGTATTTTGGATTTTGCCTTTACATTTACTCTATTAAATTTATATTCATTTTATATAAATAAATACTTTCAGTATAAAATGTTTTTATAATTATTAAATATTTGGATTAATGAATATTTTTTTGTAGAATTGTCTGTATCTCCGAGGCTTGTGTGAGATGGGTCGGGCTCCCTTAGACAGTTCATCTCATACGTCGATCATGGTACGAAAACATGTCGTGACATATACAAGTAGCATGTTGATCTTTTTTTTTCTCTTTTATTTGAAGTGGGAAAGATTAAAATTATAAACATGGAAAAAAAAATGAACTTGTCAAAATGATCATATAAATATAATGTATAAAGCACGTCATACACAGAATTGAGACGTTGCTCAAACATTACAAGAATAAATTTATTTGCTCGAAGGACGTCTCAAAATTTTAAGTTATTTACCCTTTGAATTGTTGTCTCAAGACGGAAATTGATGTATGATAAATTTATATGGATATTCAAACATTAATAAATAGTATTTTGGCCCTAACTGTACTTAATTATCTACGAATTTATACTCTTTTCGTGTTTTGTGTAGGAATAATGGGAATGCATGAAATGTAGATGAAATGTGATGAAAAAAGGAATGGAAAAGGAGTTCTCAAAGGAGCTTAAGTAATAGAAAGAAATGGAGGAAAATCGGCTCAAAAGGAGCAACTTTCGTCGCCACACCTTAGACTCACGACCGTGATCAAAAGGGTGTGATCAACAAGCAATTCTCAATCAACCAGTGGAAAGTCACGGTCATGGCCACTAACCGTGACCAAAAAGGACTAGGGTGTGATCCAATCGTGTTGGAATCCGTGACACATACACGCAGCAAAAAAATAAAATGTTTGTCAACGAATTTCACTAAGGATCCAAACAATTCGATAAAACCGATTGGGGAACGTATGTTTACCTCAATGTGTCGAAGTAAAAACGAGAAGGTGTTGCTGAATTGAGTCATAGACATTGCAAAATGCGAACATCCCCTACTGGTATCCACACGAACGAACTAAAAAGTGTGCTAGCATCGAATTTTGAGAACACTCTCAAATAATACCTTGTTGTATTTTTCTCTCTTTTTAAAGTGATATGGATGGCAATCAAGAAACAAAATAGGGTGTCATATGATGCCTATTTATAGGCTTCAATAAACCTTAGTCCTAGTCCCAATAGAAAATCTAAGCCTTGTCCCACAAGAATACCTTTCTCCTAGTCTCACTAGGATATACCACTTTAATATTTATTCCTTAATAAATGTATTAATTTCAGCTGTATTTTATTTCACAAATAAAACGTAAATTCGGCCCTTTAATTTATTTCATAAATAAATATTAATTGCCTTGTTGGCCAAGTCAAATTTTTTCTATGTTGACTAAGTCAAACAAACTATTTTGACTTGGTCAAATGAATTTTAATTTGTTTCAAAACCACTATAAAAACAAATTATTTCATCACACATTTTAAAACAACTAACTAATTAATTATATTTAAAATATTCGCATAAAATAACAACAAGATGTGTCATAAAATACATAGTACTGTTTGTTCTAATGTGCCATCCTATAGGTTCACTTAACATTAGCAATAGACCCACAATACTATTTAGGCCCACAAGTCATAAGTGTGCTCTAGTAAGATATTATGACTACCTAATATGAGTGAATTTGATGACTCGACAAAACCTAATACACAGTTCAATATTTAGTCATTTTGTCACACGATATCTCGATTAAGCATAAAGTATGGATTACGTCATCTTTATAAAGTTTACCCAAACATTTATTGATTCCCAAGTAGATTGACCAAACGAATGATATTGATAACCCCTATCCATCTCACTCGAGCACGTCCATGCATGTCATTAGTCCTACTTGTCAAGTGGCCAAGAGATATCTCACTCAAACAAGAGTGGGACAAATTCCTTCACTGTCACTCACATTCCTCCACATGATTTACCATATGTCCAATTATAGCTTGTATTACCATCATGTTACGATCGATGTTGAATTATATCAAAACATAAAGCTCTTCATGTAGGAATCCATGGTGAATTCAAGTCGAAAGACTCAAATAACACTACTGCGATGAGAAGTACTGATGACATATTCTATGTAGTATTTCTCATTGCGGGTCAGTCCAATATAATGTTTCCAATGTTTATCTATGTTCTGAGTGACATCCCATGTCCATGACCAGTAAAATGTGATCATCTCTCGGAGTGCATACTAGTCTTGACTCATTATCATTCCCATGACAATGAACGACCAGGGACAATTTAGAATAACATTCTTTTATCTTAAGGTTTTACTATCAAGTCATGTTCTTGATGACATAAGATAGAATTAACTATTCATTGATACATTTATCAAGTTATTACATTATCAAATAACATGATAACATATAAATATATATGCCAAATGAAATGCCTTATATTTATTAAAAAATAAAGTAAATGACAATGTTCATATGATTGGGCTAGGGCATAACACTAACAGTTCGGTCCTTCTTGACATACGTCTACTCCTTTAGTTCATTAGAGAGTTTAGAATCCACTATTTAACACCTCTCTTCCGGGCAGAGGGAAGCCGCTACAAACTCTTATTTTGTAGGCTCACAAGAAAACCTTTACACCTTGTTTTTAAATGACCAAAATAAGAAAATCAAAGCTACTCTTGTTTTTTGAAGGAAACAAACAAGGAAAACTTAAACCACCCTCAAACTTAACACACAAGCTTGATTACAAGTGGATTCAAAAAGTTTAGAACAATATCACACACCAACCCAGTAGCAAAAAGCAAGTTAGTAGCATAGTTGGTATGCAACTATGCAAGCACACTTAGAGATCAAAAATTAAAGAGCAAAATGGAAAAGCTTTGGCACTCTCACAAAATGTCCATGATGTATCCTTAATTTACATTTTAATTCAAGCATAAAAATATAGTATTTTCTTCTTGCGTATGGTTAATTGTTGATGGATTTATACATTTTTGTGTTTTATGTAAGGTGATGAGGAATGCCTGAAATAAGATGGAAAAGAGACGAAAATTCATGAAAAAAGATGTTTTTAAAGTTGCAAGATTAATGGGAGAACGTGTAAAGAAAATTTAAAGAAATTTTATCATTGGTCGTTGCCACACCCTACATCATGGCCATGGCAGGAGACCATGGACAGGCCACACTCCAGGGCCACGATTGTGGTGGAGACCGTGGCCGACCTGCAGAGTCAAAATGTCAAATTTCCGCTAGAGATAATATGAGCACAAAAGGTGGACTTCAAGTGGACAACTTGCATGCATCAACTTGGCAACTTGTCTAGCGTTTATCTGGGACCTTAAATTCCTAAAAATACCTCCATATGTGCATCAAGAAAGGGAGTCAACCTTGGTACATAATTCTTTCTATTTATTCTTTCATTTGGAAGAAGAATATTGTAAGGTTAGAGGAAGAGATGGAGATTGTGCTTGAAGCGTGAGGATTTATGTCACGATCCATTCCGGGGACCATGACCGGTGTACTAGGTGAACCGTCTATGGGAGCCCGGCCCATCCCGTACAAGCCTCCATAGTGTAGAACTTCTACCCAAATATCATATTTAAAAAAATATGAAAAACAAATAAAGGTTTAACCTTTATTTATTAAAAGAAAACATATATAATATTAATTGCTGAACTAATTTCAAATTAAAACATTTGAAATGTCAAAAACATTAACAGAAACAAAAACACCTCCCACAGGAACCCGGTGTGGAGCACCTAACAATTCATACAAACGGGGCCCGATCGAAAGGGCATTGA
This sequence comes from Flueggea neowawraea, assembly GCA_948243855.1. NCBI lineage: Eukaryota > Viridiplantae > Streptophyta > Magnoliopsida > Malpighiales > Phyllanthaceae > Flueggea > Flueggea neowawraea. The sequence continues at coordinate 4,339 of CAODLS012533578.1, forward strand.
CCGTAACGTTAGAATTCCTCACTGAGGATCAAATGCAAAAGATTTTAGTCCTCAAGAATCACCTGCACGATGATAATAAACAGGGACAAAACAAAGAAAGGGGACCAAACTCAGTGAGTGAGGGACAACACTCCAGATTGCCTCATACATGTCTCACAAAGACTATTTTGAAAACAGTTCAAAAATACCACATGCAGATATAACCCGCATATATATACATATATATATATACACACATTACATATGTAATATCGATTCAAAACCATTTTGAAATCGCTTGCAATCAAAGCAAACAACATGTACTAAATCGTTGTAGAACTAAACCAGAATATTTCAAGAATCTTTACAAAATTTATTAAAGTTGTCATGCTTTCAAACCAAAACAAAACCTTTCAAAAACTGTTTTATCGAAAACTACTTATCAGAGTTCAAAACCATTTATAGCATTGCTAGAACTTTCAGAGTTCATAATTTTGCCACGTAATCATTATTATCCAGAGTATCTTCAAAATAACTAAAGCTCAAATATTTTAAAACCCAAACGAGATTCTTTCAAAAACCTTTTTCCTTAACAAAGGTTTCAAGCAAAACATCTTAAAATGATCCAAAACTTCTGAAAACTCTTTCTTTTAAAGTTGTTACCAACTATTTCAAAAACAGAACTCAAAACCTTTGTAGTTTTATCAAAACCTCATAATCAAAACTTTGCCTTGTAGGCATCATAATACTAATAGTATTATTTTCAAAATCATATTTTATCGGTGTGGGATTTGCATATACTCAACCTGCAGATGTGGGATTTGCATATACTCAACTCTTGAGGTTTGCCCCACCATCGCCATTAGTTGAGGTTTGTCCCACCACTATTAAAAATCAAAACGTATTCCATAATACCAAAGTCAAAAACATATATCACGGATAAGGGACCATAAACACTCTATCAACATATTATGACTGGGGTCATGCCACTAATCCATAATCCAATCATGTGCCCTCGTCAGAACTACATGGCTACCAACTACCCTGATAGCTATGTTTAACATGCACTGGTATACCAAAGGCTACGCACCCCATAGCATAGGTGTCCCATCTCTAAAACATAGACATAGTATATTTAAATCCAAAACATAGCGGTCTTATGACTGAGCATATCAAAACAAATCAGATATATATGATATAACTTACATATATCATATTCCAAATCAATTCCATAATCCAAATTTATATATATAAATATATATATATATATATATATTTGGAAACCAAATCTTTATTTTCGAAAAGATATTTGAAAATCCAAACAAATACTGTTTATCAAAACACGTGTCACTTTTCCCAAATCGAGTTCTTAGAACAAGTGTTCAAGTCAAAATCAAACCAGAGAGTATCAAACAAAGAGTTAGAATACCCATTTCAAAACAGTAATATTCCAAAACACAGCATGCACTCAGCATCAAAATCAATGGAAAACATATATATATGAATATATATGTAATTTTCCCAAAAGCAAATAGGTGAATACTTATTCACATATTCCAAATTATTTACTTTAAGCAATCCTTAGATTAGTCCAATTTACATGCTATGGTGATAGCACAACAAAAATACATATAAGTGGAATAGACACAGCCTATGTGTCTGAAGCTGTCATCCACTCACCTGGATGTCGAGCTTCCAAACTCCGTAACACTGACCGTCGGTCGATGGCTGATCACCTTCAAAATTGAGCTGAGCTAAAACAAACATTTATAAACATGTTAAATTGATGACTGTGGAAATAAAAAACATGCATGAAATGCAAATGCAAACTCAAACATCAACATCGTCAAAAATCCTATTTCGACTGAAGATCTAGCACTCCCGGCCCAATAGTCGAAGTCCATGTAAAATTAATCCTCAAACTCTCTGAATTCACCAAATACAAAAATATCACAATTTGGTCATTCTAAACTACTACTTACTCGAGTTAGTCAGAGGCTAACTCAAGTTATCTGGGGTCTGGTTTACTCGAGTTAGCCAAATATAACTCGAGTAAATCATGGTCTATTTTACTCGAGTTACCCCAAAACTTAACTTGAGTAAATGTGTGCCTATCTTACTCGAGTAATGAACATTTAACTCGAGTAAGTCACTTACCCAGATTGTCCAATCAGACCAAACTCTCAAATCAACAGATAAAAATCTCTCCCAAACACATATATTAACTTTAACCGTCCTCCAGAACATGAATCTATACTCCAATCTATCACAACAACACAAAACCTCACCAAATCATCCTAAACCCGAATTAAACCTAAAACCTAATATACATGATCATATAGAAAACATGAGGAAAGAAAGGATTAAAAACTCAATCTTAACTCAAGAAACCCAAAGGAAATGTTGAGGAACCACTTGAGAAAGATTGGAAACTTCTTAGAGGAGTGGTTTGGAAGAAATAACATATTTTGGTCGGTTTGGGTCTTTAAAGATGAAGAACACCAACACAATGATAACTCAAGTTACACAATGATTAACTCGAGTTATATAGACCTCATCTAACTCGAGTTACAATTCTAAATAACTAGAATTGTATCGGGGTCACACAACTTGAGTTACAGCTTATAATAACTCAAGTTATCCACTCTCCAAACTCGTTATTCTCAAGATTCTACAATACCAACCCTACATGTCCATCAACTTAATCAACTATCAATCTAAACTCCAAACTCGAAATGAGGATGAACATTTAGGATCATCGATCGAAACTTCAATCGCTATAGGTAATATAGCTAAAACGGACGAAATATTACAATTTCTCTCAAAGAGTACCTAGAGAGGCTTCTTCTACATCCGTTTTATCTCCTCTCTCTTCACAACTTTTGTTGTTATCATGATTTATGTTGGTTTTTACTGTATTGATTTTTTGAACATAAACATGATAACTTAACTCTTTGGTTAGGATTTAAAGATGTAGACCTCGATAACTATTTTCTATATTTATGAATGGAATTTGTGCTTTTTATTTCCATTTTTGTAGTTTATGTTTCTTGAACTTTGAATGCCATATTTGTAGTATTTATCTATTGTACTTGAATGATGTAATTGTAGAAAGTTTGGATTTGATTTAATGACATGTTTTAATTCATTATGATTATGACTGGCCATTATTAGTTGCAGGTTTAACAAATCTAGTTGAAGGACCGAAAGGAGAAGGCTAGATGAGGTTAATATGCATTAAACTTGTTAGGTTATGAAATGAAAAATTTATGCCAACAAGGTATTCAATGAAATTCCCAAGAGAAATTAATGAGTCTAGTTTAGTTAGATGTGGCAAAAAAGACCCTCCTAATAAATGTAGACATAACCTAGATGAACTTGAAAGAGGCTTTAGGTGATAAAAGTGAGAGAACACTCATATCCCATAATCCATTCGTAAATATATTAAATAGGAGTCTAGGTTAAGTCTTTAAATTCCTAACATTTATCTTATTATTTGCTCTTTTATATTTCATGTTTCTTATTTCAAAATACCAAAAACATCATTTCCTTGTGTATTTTATCTTCTTGTGTGAATCAATCATAATTAGCACTCATCCATGTGGGTTCAACACCTTAGGAATACTCCTTAGGTTTTTATTATTGCATCGACTATTGTGCACTTGAGATAAGCCAGATCAATCCATACCTTCTCTCATTTTTGGGTGCTTCTATTTGTAGACAATCTCTGAGAAATAGCTGTTGTGAATCCCAAGAGAGTCGTTGTGAGAGAATGAACTTTAATGACATCAAAGCCTTCTACGTGCATAGATGGCTATACCCATTAGCGCAATGCATGCTTTGAAGCTCTTCTGCTTGCATTGTATGAAGTCGAGTAGCCACTATTTTGTAAAATTAGGCTTCCACACACTTTAGATGTCCTCTACATGCGTAGATCATTTCTTCGAAGTGCTTTGCACTGATCTTCTATGTGCGTAGTCGATTGTCCAAGATTACACCTCTGAAACCTGATGTGAGCATGTTAGGGAATATTCAATTTTGAATTCCTGAACAGCGTATGATTGATTTGTCTTCATATGAGATCACACTCATCAACACTCTTAGCGCGAGTATTACGTGCGTAATATATGTTCTTCAAATATGCCTCATTTATCCATCAACGTGAGTTGAGGCAACCTTTAGTGTGCCTTAGCCTTTCTTTGTGTGCCTTCTCCAAGTTTCATCACTTCAGATTGTAATCCCATTTACACGCTTAGAATAGCCTCTTACGTGTGTTGCACAATGCTTGATTAAAAATAGAACACTCTTCCTTAGCTCTACGTGCCTTAGGCTTTCTTCAGTGTGCTTAGAGAAACACTTGACCATTCTGTCTTCTGATATGAAGCATTTAGGTATGTCAAATCCTTGCAGAATCTTACTACGTTGCTTCTTTATGTGTGTTTGACCTGGTTTATGTGCTTTGCTCTTTGCCTCTATGTGCTTAAGCTTTAATGCAATCATTCCAGAGATCTTTAGAGCCATATAACATGTGTAGAAACAAGTTTGATGTGCTTAGATAATGTATAATAATTGATCAACGTGTGTAGGGGTTGTTCAACATGCTTTGATTAACTTTTTCAAATGCTTTGTTTAGCATCAAAACTTAAAAGGAATTCTCACATACCAAAAGAGCCATTGATTTTGAAATTAGAGTCGTCGTGACACAAATGCACCTTTTAGTAAGCACATGACGTAAGTTGAAATTGTATGTGTAATTCAAATTGTATGCATAATTCAAATTGCGTGCATAATGCTCATAGCTTCCATTTCATTTTAATGCACACTACTATACTGTGTGTGCATCTCTTTATATCCTTAGAACCTTCCACGAACAACTCTCTTTCTTAAGTGCTTAACATAGCTCCAACTCAATACAGAATGATCAGCTTCAGATTCCTTCAAAAATTATGTGTGTAACTCTCTTATTGAGTACGTGTTGGAATCCTAGACATACATACATGCAGCGAAAATTAAATTTTTTTCAACAAATTCCATCAGTATCCATGCAACATAATAAAATAGATTAAGTAAAATTTATTTACCTTACTAATTTGAAGTGAACGCATGAAGAGATGTTGCATTTGAGTCACAAATGTTGCAGAACACGAACGCCCTATACTGGTATCCAGATGAACGAATTGTGATTTGGGTTGGTGTGCTAGCACCGTTCAGATAAAACTCTCTAAAACCTTTCTATATTCAGTTCATTCTAGTGTGTGACCCTGTAAGTTTGCTCAATATTGGTAGAAAGCCCAAGTCATTCTTTAAGCTGACAAGTCATAAGCGGGCTCTAGCAAAACTTTATGACTACCCAACTTAAGAGAATTTGATGACTCAACAAAACCTAATACACAATTTGATATTTATGTTAGAATTGTGCCCTATTCCAATCATTAATGTGCATTGTCATTCAATTATTTAATAAAGAGGCATTTCATTTCTATCAAATATTATTTGTTTTATGAAGATAAAACTCCATGAATAGTTTATTCTTCTTTATGACATCAAGTACATGACTTGATAGTAAAACCATAAATATAAAAGGAATACTATTCTAAATGTCCCTAATCGATCATTATCATGGGAATGATAATGAATTAAAGATTAGTATGTTGCTAAGTGGATAATCACGTTTTACTGATTATGGATATGAGATATCAACTTAGAACATAGATGCA
>CAODLS012533714.1:0-12611 GCA_948243855.1 Flueggea neowawraea
ATACAAGTCAAAACTAATTAGGAAAACCCTAATTGGAACCCTAAATTCCGTCAGAATTGGTTACACGGTCAAGGAAGCAAAGACACGGACAAACACCTTCGAGACACAGGCATGTCTTCTCGTTCGTGTACCTCCAGAAGATCGATAACGAAATACACGGGCACAGACACGGAAGTGGCCAAGGCCGTGTCCGCCCAGTTCTCTTCTCTTCTGGCTCCAGTGAATTACATGGTCAATCCCACGCCCGTGTAGATCCCTGTGTTCGTCCAACAACTCTTTTTCCTTTACAAATCCGTCCTTTTTTGGCTTGTATCACTTCCCATAAGGTTTTGCCTTCAATCTTGATCAAGAAATTCACTCCAATCTCAACAATTGTTATGTTTATCAAACTTATTTTATGATCAAACTTAGATGTTAAAGAATCTTGAGCTTCGTGTTTTCATTGCAGTTTCACATTTTCATCTATCATCACAATAGACAAAGTTCCTTTCAGCAATGCTATTGCTTTGCTGTTCTATTTCCTTTATGATTAAGATTGTCATGCCGCAACGATTTCCTTTTATTAAGACAGTTCTGGATTTCAGATACCATATTCTGCTAACCTATAGAAAGGTGGTTTACACATTGTCGCATATGGCATTGGCAGAAACCACCCAACTGAAGATCAAATAATGATACGCTTTAAGCTCAAATTCCCTCTAATCATCTCAGAATTAGCAAAGTCAATATATATTGATAACAAGATGATACTTGTTTCTCTCCTTGGTATAAAATCAAAGAAATTCGTCTTTCCTAATCTATAATAATTGCTCTGTTTGAGCGAGGTAAAAGGGTAAGCAGCTCATACCTTTCCTTCAGATAGAGTATATTACTATGGATGGCTTGCACTGCTCCCTCTAATCTCCTTAGATCAAGTTCAACACCCTACATATAAATTTAAAATTAGATAAAATGGGAGACACACAAACTGGAAAAAGCAAAATTCCTCTTATGCATTCATTGGGAACTTGCCTCAATATTCTCTTTCCTTGCGACTGAATCCCAATCCTTTGCAGCAATTCCAATTCTCCAGTCTAAACTCAAAGTTGTTTCGGATTGTTGTTGTTGATTATCAAGCCAGAAACATGACAAATAATTACCAGCCTCAGTTGTTGTAAAGGCAAACTGACCCAAAGTTACATTTTCTTTGTGGTGTAGGTTGTTCCCATATGGGGATGTCACCTAAAAAGAGCATGAATAAAGCTTGTGAGTTGAAGTTCAGATCTCATCCTTTTGATCATTCTTACGTGAGCTGGCTTCACGGTTAGGAGCATTTACAACTTAATTTAACAGCTAAAGACAAACAATGACAATAAACAACCTTTAATCGTTACTAGAGTATACGGAGTAAAAAACTGATAAGCAATACAACAATCACAAGAAGTGGACTTCAAAAATTACCCAATTTACTGGCTCCATTGAGGGAGCTTAAGTTGAATGTGTATATGCCTTATGGACAGAAGGCTGAAGGGAATCTCACAACAAACCAATTGCAATGAACCCAAAACTACAACTATTTTGTCTCAACTCCTAATAAACCCCAAAATATCAAATGTTTGTCTAACACTGAATGCTTAATCTGAAAATTCAGCCATTACTCGAGCTACAGTGCAATTGCCACAGAAAAGCATTATTCTAGCTCTTCATCCCCTTGTTTGAACATCTCTTTGCATTAACCATGAAAACTACAACAATCGAATATGACGGTCAACAATACCCAAGTTGCCTTACAAGGTTTCCCACCTCAAGCTAATGACAATTCACAATGGCAGCAATTACTGAAGTAAAATTTCTTAATTAACAAAGAATAAAACCAACCATTTTCTCCTAAATAGACCAAGACTCTAAATATAGCAATTATGGCCCCCTAATCTCTTACGCCCACATCCTCATTCTAGAGGAAATTTAAGCAATACACGATTGAAGATTCAGCAATATACAATTGAAAATTCAGCAAGATGATCATTGATCAATGTATATTGAAACGTCAATTCAACATTCAAATCAATAAAGCAAGTACATTTAAATAACCACAAAAACAGCGAATCAGACCTTCTCATATCCTCAATAAAAAAAAAGACCTTCTCATATCCAAATTACACAATTCAGAACCAAGTTCAACTAAATCAAACGTGAACAAACAAAACGACACATACTTCATCCCTACACTTTTCAACAAGCCAAAAGACACAAACTTTATCAAATTTAACAAAAACCCAGATGGATATTATGATCATACCCTGGCAGATATAGTTGGTGTGCGTGAAGGATCTTCATGAAGAACATAGTAATCGGCCAAAACGACAACGTTGTTCTGAATGTCCTCCGAGACACACTTGGTACCTGTAGTAGGAATCGTTATCCATATCGCTTCAGTGACACGCACTAGATTATCATTGGCCGCCAACAACAACAAAAAGATAACCGGCAGAAAACCCATTGGAAAGCGTGGATTGCACGTCATCAGAACGCAAAGATTCAATCTTTGCAGAGGAATTTGCGGTGCGGTAATGAAATAGGTTCTGGGTAGTTAGTGGTTGATAGGAAGAACTCTACTCACTCGTGAAGAGAAGAAATTTGAAATCTAGAAGACCATCTGAAGGCGCGTGGGATTGCGGTGCATGAGGGTAGGCAGTGGCGCCGTTTTGACGGCAAAGTCATAGGCGTTGACCAATTGGCTTGAAATGATTTTGTCCAGCGAGGACACGAGTGATCCTTTCGCGGGCATTTCCCACGCGCGTCTTACACATGTGTAACAGCTGTTATAGTGTTGTTAGTATTAGGGTAAATCACATTAATTGGTCACTGTACTTTTGATTATATTGCCAAAACGTCATTCAACTTCAATTGTATTCTCTTTGTACCCTATCCTTTTCTATTTAGTGATATATTTATCATAACTAGTCTTTTGTATACGTGCGTGACATGTTATTAAAGTTTTTTATTTATAATTTAATTATTTGTAATATTAATTTATGTCTTTAAATTTTGATAGTCAATATTTATTGCATAAAATTAGAAAAAAAAATTATGTAATGAAAAACTTAATCAAATATGCTTAATTTTTTTAATAAGTCGAGTATACTTTTTAATACGTTACGTATAATGATATTACTATATTACATGCATGTACAATTTAAGTATGAAATGAAATATTAGTACAATAGATTTCTATAATAAAAGAAATATATTATACAATAACAATATTTAGATCTCAACGAAAATTCTTGCATGATGTTCTCTCAAAGGTAATAACTCCATTACTCTCCGCAAATCTTCGTTCTATACAAAGAAAAACCCAAGTTAGAACATCACTAAACATAGCAACATTCTAAGGAAATGAATGAGTGTTTTTTGTTACTTGGACAGTTGGTCATTAAGATAACAATTTATTAGTGCTATCACCATTTATCCCAAAGTCATTATTTTGCCTTGATAAACAATACTAAGCTTCTCCATAAGGCCTAATTTTTCAAAAAGAAATTTGAGTATAAGTGTAAAATATATACATTAAAATAATTTATACTTCATAAAACTAATGAATAAAATTCGTATAAAGCAAGCAAAGGAAGAAGAACATACCTAAGTTTAATGTGGAATACCCGAGCTATATATAGATAGAAAGCTAATAACTGATAATAATATTAAATTTTAAACTTTTGTGATAAAGAGTAAATGTGAAAATTAGATACATATTTTGTAAAATAGATAAAAATTAAATTTTTAGTTGAGATAATTATAGATTATACTTTTCAAAACAAATAAAGATTAGATTTTTGTTGAGATAATTACAAATTATTTATACGGGTAGTTGTGGATATCTCTAACTCTATAATAACTTTTTTGCTACTAATCTAATTTTTAATCTATTTAAAATAATTATCAAAAGGGTTTATAAGTATTTATGAATAAAAAAGAGAGATAAAAATGTCCAAATTTTTTTTCCAACATTAGTACATTTATATATATTATGATCATAACACTTATAAATGTCAGGATGTAGAAAAAAAAAATTGGACATTTTTATCACTCTTCTCAATTCTAAATTACTATAATGGTTGTATAATTATTAATTAAAGAATTTTTTTTTTATTTTTAAATGGATTTAAAACAAAAAAATTGAAAAAATAGAATAAAAATTTATTTAGATAATAGGGATAATTTAACATAGATTGTTTTACTAAAAAGTATATTAATTTTGGATAAATTAAGCATGAAGTTTTCTTTAATTATAGTGCAGTGTTTGAATATTTTCTTTCAATTTTAAATTACTATAATCATTGGATCACATAGTATTACAATCCTTATCAACAAAGGATAATTAATTAAAGGATGATTAAAACTATTATCTAAATATTATTATTGTGTAATATATCTCTTTTACTATAGATATCCATAGTCATTATTTTTAATGTATTAAAAAACATATTTGACTTATCAAAAAAAACATATTTAATTGAGTTTTTCATTACATAATTTTAATTTTTTTCTTATTTTATGCTATAAAAATTGACTACTGAAATTTAAAAATATATATTTATATCAAAAAATAATTAAATTATAAATAATTTTTTTATAATATAAAGCATGCATACAAAAAGCTAGTATATTCCAAAAAAACATTCGTGCCACAGTTGTGCATTCTATTTTTTTATTAGCCCCACACAGAGAGACAATTATTTAACTCTGAATTTTCTCACACTCCTAGTGTCTCGACCCAGGATTGCAAATGTCTACAGGTGTTAGTGTCTTCCAATAAACTATACCACTTCAAATCGCATTCTAACATATAGTTGATATGGTAGTATTCGAATATTTTTGGAGAAACAGATTTTACATTCAACATTGTTCTAGTATATTGTGATTTTCACAATGCATATTAATTTCTATACTATGCTATTTGTTCAATGTGTCAATCTATAATTTATTTTTATTATCTACCTACCACTCAATCTGTCAAAATTAAAAATGTTAACTGAATACTAATGTGAGTGATACACTGATAGTTTAATTTCCATTACAAAAGAAAAGAAAAGAAAATGGTTGTTTAATTTCTTTTAGAAGGAATGCTTTTGCACTTAAAGTTTGTGAGAAGACAGAGCACTGATGCTTTATTCAAACTAAGAGGACATACGCTATCCCCTTTTTATCCATCTTAGTGATAATGTGATATAGCAATTATCAGGGTGTACGGTTTCCTCCTTATGTTTTCCTTCGAAGAAGACAAGTGTTCTTTTCGTTAAGTGAATGCATTAGAAGATGTTCCTGGTCATGCAGGTGGATCGCATGAATTCAATTATTCAGTTCTTTTTGTTCATTGAAATTTAATATTTAAAAGTGAAATCTCAATTTGAACAATGCTCTTATTGAGAAATTAAAATAATAATCAATATTAACAAAGAGTATTTTCCCTTACTAGAATTGTACGCTAATTAGTTAACTTCTTTAATACCATTTTACAGCATTGTTTTGTCTATGTACATATGACTAAACAACCATTACAACACAAGAAGCCAAATTAGATTCTTAATTATAATACCAATTTTAGGTCTCACATAAAAGTTTAATAGGTGAATTTTAGACTTCGAACTCAAACCGTTTGACTACTATAAACTATTCCCGTCAATTCAAAGTCATTTTTACTCAAAACCTAAAGTTCAGATTCAGAATGTGATTATAGTCACTAACCCTTGCATTACAAGCTGTAAAAGCTGAACTCTTCAAAGCAAAGTGGGAAGTGTTATTCAACACACGGCTTAAAAGAGAATCATACCAAAAAAAAAAAAGAACCATACCAACTTTTCATGTCTTAATCATTATCGTTTCGACTGTATCTTCCCAAGTTATAAACTAAATTTTAACAACACCATCATAGCAAGCATGAATTCTACTAAAGATCATCCATTTAAGTACTCGTACTCTTGACTATATGTCATCAGGTAATTATCAAACCATACCGCAGCTAATTTTGCGACAAATACATAAAAAAAAAAAGCAAACTGAAGTATGGCAAGGTTATATCTTGTCTGTATCATGCATACTGAATAGGAAGCAACTATGAGAACCAACAAATTACGATATTTTGCATTAAAATTATTATAAGATAGTAGATCAATCAACTTGTTATTTTGTTTACAAATCAAAACCAAAGATGTGACACGTACGTATCAATATGTTGGCTTCATTTTTTGGATAAGAATTCACTTTCTAATATATGGGGGTCTAATTACATGCACTTCAAAATGCTTTTTGAATCTTGCAATTTCTTTTCTTTTCTTCTCTTCTCTTTTTGATTTCTATAATCCCATCTTGATCCACTGTGAAGAACATATTATATAAGTCAAACGTGGACTCATTTAAGGCTCAGCAACCACTTCTTCGAATCATATCTACACGACTCAACAGAAGTACTCTTTCAGCCCCACCAAATTCATTTGCCATATGTTGTCTGTTTCTTAATTTATGTTTTGCATGTCATGATTAAGTTTAGTGGATTCCACAAAGTTTTCATTAATTCATGTAGAACTTTGGATGGACACATCATACATTATCCACAGAAAGCTCCCAATGTAGAGCTGATCATAATGAAGTTCCATCAGTACATGAAAATTGTTGTACACTATTAACAGATTTTAATTAAGGACTAATTACTATACATTAATTAGTACTAGTCATCGAACTGCCATCTAATTAAGTTTTTATGAAATACTAGTTAGAATAAATTTGGTTTTCAACATATAAAGACCTCTAGCAAAAATTTTAAAAAAGAAAGAAAGAAATCATGTAGCTGAAACCATGATTGTATGGGGTGTGTGGTTAAACAAAGCAATATAATTGCATGTCAATTTCTTTGAAATAAATAATTAATCGACTAATTAATGTCATCTGTATCTTAAGTGGTTGCTCCACTTTCAATATGAATCTCCTTAATCTTAGGCACCCACATATCAGACAAGTTTCCACTACATAAAAGTGATTCTGATCATACTTTAATTCACTGGTTAATTAGCTTTCTACGTAAATTTCAAAACCATATCGTGCATTGGACATTAATATTATGGGAAGCAACCAAGATATAAGTCCTTAACTAGATTACTTGATTATTAATTATTTCATCCTCGTATGATTTCCATTGGATAAGTCTTGCTCCTCATTTACCACATCGACTATCTAAATTAAAGAAAACACAAAGCAAGCAATATTAGCCTCATTGCTCAATTTAATTTTCTTTTCGCAATTAATATTTTGTTCTCTACGTATATTGAGAGTAAATAACAGGAGACATTAGATTTCTAGATTATGGACAGCATAATAAGAAAAACAATATTAAATAAATAGAGATTAATGACAACATCAAACATTAACAAAAAGATTCTCTACAAATTCAATTAATTATGATTATAATTAGTCATTGAAGAACTCAAGTGCGTTAATGTATATAATAGTTCGACTCTTTTGCTTGTTATATAAGACTTGTTCATTCCTCTGTTGTTGTATCACTAAGTTTTGCAATATTAAGAAAGAGAGATGGGAGGCCAAACACCAATTAGCATAAGTGGAATTATGTACAAAATAAGGCCATATATTCTGATGATATGCTTACAAATTGGAGCGGCAGGGACGTACATAGTAAGCATTGGTAACGCTAAACCATGGCATGAATCGTTATGTGCTCATTGTATACCGCAACGCCATTGCTGCTCTTACTCTTTCTCCTTTTGTTTTGCTTCTTGAAAGGTCTCTCTTTGTAACTTCTCTCCTCCTTCAATCTCCACATCTTTGATACTTGAAATTATTTATTTGTAATATCATTTTGTTACAGGAAAATAAGACCAAAGATGACACTCTCTGTCTTCTTACAGATAATGGCATTGGGTTGCTTAGAGTAATGGCTCTAAACTTGCTATTGCAGCTTGCAATACAATGAAATTTACACTTACATATTAAAAAAATTAAGAATATAATGAATTATTAAAAGCATGCACTACTTGATGAATAGGCCAATCCTTGACCAAGGCTTCGCTTATTTGGGAATGCAATACACATCAGCATCTTTTACATCTGCCATCATGAATGCCGTTCCCTCTGTTACTTTCGTCATTGCTGTGATTTTAAGGTGATTAATTAACTACTTAATCCATCAGAAACAGACTAGATTTGTAGTTTTCTTTCTCTTGATAAGTTATTTTATTTGCTTCAACCAAGAATTTAACTCTTGACTCCTCAATGTTAAGTTACAAACACATTGGTAGACCAAGTTATGGTTAATTTATACATTTTCTAGTTCAATAGATAAAGTGTTTGGACAGGTTGGAACGAGTAAGGATTAAGGAGATAAGGAGTCAAGCGAAGATTATTGGAACCATCGTAACATTTGGAGGAGCTTTGCTTATGACCATTTATAAGGGACCTGTTGTTCCTTTATTTGGGTCAAGTAGCCGTACAACCCACCATGCAAATAATGGTGATTCTTCTGCTAAACAGTGGGTAGCAGGAACACTATTGATTCTTGTTGGTTGCGTCTCATGGTCTGCTTTCTACATTCTCCAGGTGCTGATTGTTAACGATATTTAACATATCGTAACTTTAAAAAGACGTATTATTTTTTCGTCCAGAAAGCTGTAATAAAAATATTATACTGATTTTTTTTTATTTGGTGATAAAGTCCATAACAATAAAGAAATACCCAGCGGAGCTGTCATTGTCGTCAATGATATGCATGGCAGGAACCTTTCAAAGTTCAGTTATAGCACTTGTTGTAGCCAAACATCATAGTGCTTGGGCCGTTGGTTGGGATACCAGACTTCTTGCTCCCATTTATACTGTGAGTAGCACTCCATATTTGATTAAACAATTCATGGTGGTTTTTCTCAGTATGCTAATATAACGAGTAATGCTTGATGTCTGAATTTAAGACATCATAATTCTTATGAATTTAAAAAACATCATTATTCTTATGAATTTAAAAATTTATCTTTGTTTTAATACACTTTTTAGAAGTATTTTAGTAAATTAATAGGTACAGTCTAATAATTTGATTTTACTTTTTCTCAACTCAAAAGACCAATATTTTTCATAATTTAAGATATTACGTTGTTCAGGGTGTTGTTAGCTCTGGAATCACTTATTACGTGCAAGGTCTTGTGATGAAGACAAGAGGCCCCGTTTTTGTGACAGCTTTCAACCCTCTATGCATGATCATAGTTGCTGCACTTGCCTCTCTCATTCTAGCTGAGAAACTTCATCTTGGAAGGTAATTATTTTTTAAATTTAATTCCAAAAGAGGATTGTATCTGTATTTGCATTTGAATTGATGGTTTTTTTGGCCCTCTAACTTTCAGCATCATTGGAGGCATTGTTATAACAGTTGGCCTGTACTCTGTTGTTTGGGGAAAAAGCAAAGACTATTCCAAGTCAGAGCTATCCAACACTGAGAAAGATGGTTCTCAAGAGCTACCAATCACTTCAATTGACAGTGTTCACCCTATCATTATTGCCGAAAAAAATGACATTAATCAATAAGATGAAAAATAATCGTTTAAAGTTTCGAGTAAATCTTCAAATCTTCATGGAAGCTCGTAACCTCGTTGTGGGTTTTGAGGATCACTTGCTGCATTAGACTCTTGTTCAATGGCCTGATTAAGCCGATAGCTTAATTAATATCTACAAAACAAAATAACAGTTATACCAATGAGCTCGAGTCAACTCCAACACTAAGAGATTTTACATTCGATTATTGATGAGAATAAATAAAATAACTTATCAAAAAACAAAATAGCAATTCTTAATTAGCATTGTACGGTCCTTCTAGAGTTTGCCATCAACATGAAACTGGAGTGGCGAGTACAGTTCTGTCATGTAAATATTTCTTGCAAAACGCTAATGTTTGTTTTCTGCAACTTTAAATATTCTTGTATTCCCACCAAAAATTTTTGTTTAATAAGTATCTTGCCAAGAGAAAGTTTGATATGTGCACTGTTTTTTTCTTTTTTATGAGAAAAACCGAGTCTTATACTCAAAATTGACAATACACACATCTAACCTCTTGTGTTAACTGCAAATCGCTGCACTAGTAATCTTTTAATTGACATGGCTGAAAACTTCCTAATGCTATTAGTGGGAAACGTAATTATAAGAAAAAAAATTATTACTTGATTAGAATATAAAAATACAATAAAAGAATTTCAATAACTAATACATTAGGCTACTCGTAACCCACGGTCCTTGAAGTCGTCCTGTGGAACGACTGTTCAGCATTTTTATTGTTATTTTATTAAAGTTCTCAGTTCCTAGCCCCTCAGCTTTTTCATCCGTAACTCAGGGACTATTTTAAGAGTCCCACGGAACATCTACTCAACTTTTAACTAAACACAATTTTATTTTAATTCCCGTTAGAGTAAATCTGACCGTTGGATCAAAACGATCTAACGGTCAGATTTTGATTTAAAAAAAAAAAAAGATTAAGGTTCCGCGCTGACACATGTAGCCAGTCCTCCGGCACATCACGAGAACGTGAACGCGTCCCCATGGACCTACCGTTCATAGCCCGATTAGAAATAGTCTTACATAACAAAATATTAACAAAAGCGGTAGTAGAGATAATATGAGCTACGAACAGATAACAAAGGCACAGAGGAACTAGCCCGAATGTTTTCCTTGATGGATTCATTCTTCCGGTCCAACTGCAACGTTGAATGATGAAAAGTGGACGTCAGCTATCAAAAGATAATAGTGGCTATGGAACTTGTGCAAAATAAACTTAAACATCCTATATTCCAGAGCAACCGTCTGGTGCTAAAATAACTGGAAAATTGTAACGGGTCTTAGACAAATATATCTCCAATAGTAGCTAAAAACATAAATTCAATCAAATTCATGAAAAGAATCAGGACAACATTCTCATGTGTTCATCTTTTCTTTAATTCCACGATAATCAACTCCTCAGGTGAGCACCTCCAACTTATACAATCAATATTTTCATCTTCGGTGTGTGATGCAAATTAGATTCATAATTTAGCTGCAATAAATTTCATAAGCATGGATGTACTGTTAACTGGATTCTTGATTAATGCACTAGAGGTTTTAAAAAAATTGCATAGGCACACATGAGCACAAAACTGTGGTTACAGACCAAAACGCATATCTCTGCATAAACAGAGATAAACTCGTCTTGGAAAAAAAGCCAAAGACTACGGGTGTATGCATTGATTATGCACAAACACCGAGAGATACTTGTGGAATTAGCACAATGCCAACCTTTCTTGAATCTCTTATCAATAGCATCCCAATAGTTTCCTTGGGCATAATAATTCAATCCAAGTCGACTGAATGCCTTGCTGTAATTTGGGTCAATTTAGATGAATTTATGAGAGTCCTTAATTGCTTCAGCGTATCAGTGGACCTGAGTGTAAGCAGCTGCCCTGCCATATAACTATATCAGAACAACAAACCAAACCCTTACGGCACATATCTACAGAAGATGCATTCCTTGCATAACATTTTCAATCTCAGTAGCAAAATATCTATTAAAATCGTTGCAATAGAAATGGAAAAGGTATACTTTTTCCTGGTGTATTTGCAGTTGAAACTTTCTTTTCATGAGTAATAAAAATGAATTTACAAGATAGAAGCTAATATGACAGGTAATACAAACACGAAAAAATAAGCAAGACCAAGAAAACAAGAGAAAAGTTATAAAGGAAAGAAATGATGATACTCAAATAAGGCTCAGTTAAAACAAAAGAAATAACAAACACCCAATGGATATTAGATTTTAATTTTTGTTAGTCATATGAATTGACTTAATTAATTGACTTGATTAAATATCTTCTCATTTTAATTGTTAGGTAACTAATCCTGGCAAAAATAACAGCGACAAATTCAGATATTTTTATTGCAATGTGGACCTGTTACAGTAGTAAACAGCATTATTTTCAGAAAGTCCAATAGCACAAGAATACAGCTCGATTGCGTCATTGTATTGATTCGACTGCATGGCCCTGTTACCTAAACAAAAGATAGTAAGACAATCAGTTTGGAAGCAAGGACAACACCATATATGGATTTATATTCACTCCTATCCAATGAAGACCACCCTTTCTCCTCCAGTGTTTCTGACGACAATCTCACTCACAAACATAAAAAGCATAAGTGCAATTTTATTAATATATCTTCCTGTGGTGGTTCAAATGAATATTAGGAAAAAAAGGTATATTAAGTCTTTCTCAAAAAGCTTTTTATTATCAGGGAACCTGAGAACAAGGAAAAGATTAAATGCAACCTTATGCATTGATAAACACATAAAACATTAAATACCTTGTGACTTGAGCGTCTCTGCTAAACTGTTCTGGTCATATGATTGACATCCATTTTTTTCCATTTCCTAATTCATATATTCTCATTAATCAAGTGATAAGCAATGGCATAATTAAAAGAAGATAGCATATAGAACAGACATTTACTTATAATTTTTGCACAATGACATATATTCATACTTGAACAAAAATGGGGAAAAAAATTATAATTACAAAGGAAAAGGAAGCTAGCATTTTCATGCACCTAAGACAAGTAGG
>CAODLS012534067.1:0-24118 GCA_948243855.1 Flueggea neowawraea
TAAGAGGTTGCACCATGGGCAGGAAATAAAGAGGGGGAGCTGAATCGTTAAAGTGGGAAACTTCACAACAGCCCATTGAAGTCCTAGGATGCAATTTTTACAAAGGGTATGGCCACACCATAAAACATAAGGCACATTTTCAACAACATTGAAGGATTCCCAACATATGGGACACCCTAGACCTTCTTCTCTGCTAACAACAGACGATGCCTCATCATCTGAGAATTCTGCAGCAACTTGAGGAGCCTTCGTAGCAGTATTTAAACCAACAGTTCCAGCTATGCAATTGGACGCAAAATTCCACATTTTGATAGCAAGTAATGAATTACTATATCACCAATATTTTTCGGCTGCTGTGGAAACTGAACCACACAAAAGGCATCATTAGCCTTGTATCAAGGTGATCTTTTCTAGCTGACTGCAGATACCTCTAATAGTCAAGCCATAAATTTTCACCTGAAAAAACTAAAAAGAAAAAAAAAAAAGAGAGTAAGAAACTGAGTGAACCAATTTCCAAGGATATGTTAATTCTGGTTTGGCATCTATTTCCAGCTTTTTAACTATAAAACGACACAGAGTAATAGACAATGTGATATTCCATTTCATATCTGGAAGGGACATAATACTATAATGCTGTTGTTAAAATCTTTCAAGTGGAATAAATTATAAAAAGCTAGGTCTAAATGATGATTAATTCTCCCAAATGTTAAAATAAAGCAGATATTTGGCTGTAGAAGTCTTCTACTTTCCCAGCAGTGCCAGAAAATCTTATCTTAAAATTTAAATCTGAATCTAAAAGCTGGGGAGGTGGAAAAACAGAAATGGAAGTACATATTTATTGATGAGAAATAAATTCTAAAGATTTTAATGACACAATCTCTTAACTATTTTCCTCTCGTAACATGCGTCATTTTCTATCTTCCTTTTTGTTTCAAGCCATATCATATATGCTGGCCTGTAGATAACTAGAAGATATAATTAACTTACAGGTGATAAACCAGGGAATCAAACACAAATAACAATGGAAACGCCACCGTCAAATAGGAAACATGCTATCAACTCAATATAAACAGATGCGGATAAAGAAAATAGCAATTTTCGATGTGATATCAGACAAGAAAAAAACTACAGACGTCCGACTGTGCAGTCCATGGAAAAACAACATGCCTCTTCATTTACATCTATGCATAATGACATTCACGGTAATACTAGTAACTTGAAAATTGTAGCAGGATCTATAACAAGAACAATACATAGAACTAGTTGTATCAACAAAGACAAAATCCGGCAACCAGAGTTAGATATCCAACGAAGGCCAGACTCCATTGGCTGAGTAACAATAATCCGTATTCACAGAACCTATAATTAATTGCTTACAATGCATTCCATTAGAAGATAACACTAAACCATTAGAACCATGGCTTGCGATGCATGCTAAGTTTAAATGGAGCACAAATGAACAGAATCCTTTCACCAACAACATCTTGAACATCTTCTCTATTTTTGTCTTCTACAAAAATATGATGACATGAAATCATGACCTTCATTCCAGATTAAACCAATGACTACATACAAATCACCTCCTCTTCCTAACAGAATCAAGCCCCAATTCTATTACACAAATTGAAAGCTAGTTCATCAATGAGAGTGCTTGAATTCTATGAAATCCCACTTAACCACGTAACATGAAGAAAAAATTTGTACAATAAATGAATTGCATAACCAGTAATAAGAATTAACCACTCGACATCTTGAGTTGATATGAACTTCAAAAAAAATAAAGACACAATCAGAGAATAAGAACCCATAATCATTTCTATTTTTGAGAAATACCCATTTCGATAAAACTCATGAAGACCCAACTTCTGTCTCATATTTCATTTCCATCCAAGACAGCACAGAAAGATTATAATCTCCACAAACAATACAATAATAAACACAGGCGTGCAAAGAAAAAGAATTTATGATTACAAATTCAACTGATCCATCTAAATCCAAGCTGGATTCATAAAGAAAAAAAAAAGCTAAGAACTTTAATTCAATTTTCGTGTGTGTATATTAAAAGACGAGAGAGATCAAAGGTAGCGTCTTTTTTATCTTACCATGACAAATTTGGAAAAGAAAGCTGAGGAGAGAGAATAAAAAAGAAGCCCTCCATTAGTTCCTTCTCTCTCAATGAATTTGCATCCCTATATTCCATTTTGTGCCTCTCGGGATCCTCGAGAGGAACATAGTACTTGCAGAGACGCGTCTTTCCTCGTGTGTTTTGCAGAAGTATGAACCGGATCTGTCAAAAACTATCATCAATCGAAACAGTGGCGGAGGGAGGTGGGGTACCCCGATACCCCACTCCGACCCACCTCCGCCAATCTGCAACTTTCGTCCCCGTCCCCGCATCTGCAACTAAATTATTTTTAAAACAAAAAAAAATTAATGTTGCTTAGCGAACGACACGTCTTTCGTCGAACGACGTGTCGTTCGCTACGGCAACATTTGGAAAAAAAATTTTTGCAAAGGGGGAACTCTCGAGCCTTCTTCAGTCTCTATTTCTCCTCCAAAATAACGTTTTCACCATAAACCTCACTAAACCCTTTATTTCCTGTTTCAAAAAAAAACCCCTCTTTCTGCGAAAAGCTCTTTCCTTTTTCACAAGAACTAAAATGGCCACTAGAAATGCCTTTAATTTGTTGAGTGAAGATGTCGACGATCTCATTGCTAAGCTCCCCTCCAAGCTTCTCCCTCATGCTCAAGCCGTGAAGGAGGCAAGGAGTGAATCATCTGAGAGGCGTGGTGGCTACTGTGGATACCCTGGAGGCCGTCGCGGTGGTTTTTCCGGGGGAGAAGTCGATGATGGGGGACGTGGTGGCCACGGTGGATCTCGTGGGGGTTACCGTGGAGGCCGTCTCGGTGGTTTTGCGGGACGTGGTGGCTACGACGGTGGATCTCGTGGAGGCCGTCGTGGTGGTTTTGTGTGTGGAGAAGACGATGATGGGGGATGCCCTTGTCGTGACTATGTGGGACTGGACGCGGAAATAATCTGAAGACTGGGAAGAATGTGACCCTTGAGGAGTATGAAAAATCTCTGGAAGAGAAGAGGAAGTCTCTACAGACACTCAAGGCGAAGGAAAGAAAGGTGGATACTAAACAGTTTGAGTCAATGCAGCCGCTAGCAAACAAGAAGAACAGGGATGATAATGTGTATGTATATGTTTTAAAAGACAGTTAATTACCATGAATGTTTGGCTTTAATTGCATAGATTTTCTAGTTAATTTACATTACTCGATTGCTTGAACTATAAATTTAGGTACATGACGGAGGGGAAGCGCAGAGCGGAGAAGCAATCGAAAGATGAGAAAGCAAAGCAAAGTGCGGTGGTTAGAGAGGGTTCGAAAGCAGATGGTGTGAAGAAGAAGAGTAAAAGCTCGACTGCCTCCGTTGAGGCAAAAAGGAAGGAATCCAAGCCTAAAGCGCAGGTAAAGTTAAGACAATTTAAAATACTATGTTACACGTGTTAGTTCTTTTTCTTTTTTTATTTTAGTTCTTTTCTATCAAATCTTAAAGAATTGTGTTTAATATATGATTAAATTTCATCAAATAAAAACATCTTATAATCATAAAATATATAAATAGAGAATTACATAAAACTTAGTTCTGTTTTAATAATATTGAGTATTCATTTTCAAAATTCTCCACTTTTAATTGCAAGGTGAAATTCTTTAAAAAAAATTAATTTAAAATATGTTTTCCAATTCAATCTTTATTAAAATATAGAGCACACAAAAATTGCTATAGAATTTAACAATAATACTCAAGAAAATTGGGAAAAAAACTTTAGATCTATTAGCACCAATGATGGCAATTTTCTCACCTCTTTCTATTTTAAGACTTGTATTATTAAAAAGCAGCTGAAAAGAAATATACAGGAGTGATGCATAAATAATATTGAAGACTGAAGATAAAAAAAAACCTTGCAGTCCAGAAACTCTTCTTCACTGTCATACAGCTTACCTTATCCTCATAATTAAATACCAAATTCGTTATTGACCCAACAGATCTCCCACGCTCAAGGAACTTGATCGTCGTCTGTTTCTGTAGAAATGGTTTTTCAACCTGCTCCTCTTCTTGAAGTCTCTCCATTAATGCAACACAAAATGCAGATTATGTTGGATAGAAACTCACAGTGACAACAAGAATGAAGAGCACATTCAACATCCATAAACTGGGGAATCATTCTCATCAGTAAACCTAAGTCTTAGCGCTTTGTTTTGCAAAAGCAAGTAAACACAATTACACTATAATAAATAAAACTGTAAGAAAGAAAATCGAAGAAAAAGTCGCCCAAGATTATTGAAAATTATCTAAGTTTGTATTAATGAAAAAAAGAAAAAGAAACAAAGTGGTTTTCATTAAAGTGCTTTTCTGTCCCTTAGTCCATAGAAACAATTACATTCCATTTGTCACAACAATAAACGATTTGACATGATAAAATTCTTGAAAAGCACTTTAAAATCTCCATGTTCAAATTGTTAAGCAATATCATATTCCATTTTTACCAGGTATTTGGCATCAATACAAGGATCGACAACTTCGATATCATCCCTAAAAATTGCTATCCTCAAAACCAATCTTCCAATCCAACCAAAACCAGCATCAGTTAAGCATGTATGAGAGGTATTTGTTAACTGTTACAGCACAAAGAAACCACAGGTATCAGCCAACTTGCCGTGGTGATTCTAAACTTGTCTAATAAGCATAACAACACCATAAATTCCCACTCTGGTCTTCCCGCCGCTCGTTCTAATCAAGACGTAGAAAAACCAAAAAAACCAGAACATGAACAATTACAATTCTGAGTCAGTACTCAATAGCAGCAATAGTTAACCAAAAAGGCAAAGCTCTGTAATCCTTACTTGGAAACGTAGGAGGCATTTCAGTTGCCATGGCCTTGATAGCCTGGATGCCCCTTCCATTGCACGTACTGAAAATTCAAAAACATTTCATCAAACAGATCCAAGAAATTAAACACCAATTTCACATACCACATAACAAGAAAGAAAAAAAAAATTCAAGCAACTCAACTGTAAAGATGAAGAGCCGGAAATCACGGTTAAAACCAACGCTTCAAACCTGATTTTTGCAATCATCATTTAGAATAATCACACAAAAAAAAACTGAAAAAGAATGCAAAATTTAATGACTCCATTTCTTTTCAAGTTCTTGCTTATTCGAGCCAAACTTTTATTCTCAAATAAACTAATAATCAATAGATACATACTTAAATAATCTCAATTCAACCAACCGCAAAAGCCACATTTGAATTCATAATAGATTCATTTATTGTTGAAAATAAATGAAGATATAATGAGATAAATATTAAATTGGAATTAGGATAATAGCAAATTTGATATTTGAATTCATCGGATAAACTTTTTAAATTTTATAATTAGATAATATTTCTCAATTTTATCTATAATGGTTATTCTATTTGATAATAAAATAATTAATTTTTTTTACTAATAATAAATTGCTCCATGTGTCTAGAGATAATAACCATCGTGTTGATTACATAGCGAAGAATTGTTTATCTCAACCTTTTGGCATTCATGACTTTATTCACTTTCCACTTCAATTTCTCAGCCTTTTGTATTTTGATAAATCTTTTGATTGTAACCACTATATTCTTCCGCTACAGGGGAAGATTATCAATAATACCTAATGAGGTACTACCTCTTTCAGTAAAAAAATACTTAATTTTTAGTTAAAAGTTAAAATAATAAAAAATGTAATTATTTAAAAGATTCAAGACTATAATGGTTAACTAATGTTGCTAACTAATTCCATGTCAACGTAACAAAATATGAATATTTGTTATTTTGTGTAAATTTTTTTTGGATCTTTTTTGATAAAAATATGAAATTAAGAAATTTCCTTCTAAATTTTAATTTGAATTTGAAAAAATCGATCTTATTCATTACACTGTAATTTTTTATTTTTTAATTAAATGTATTAATAATTTGAGTTAAACAAATGATACAATCTCTTAATTGTTAACTCTTATCTTTCAATATTAGGAACAATGTATTATTCCTTTCACCATACGGGCTTCACGTTACAGAGTCCTATTAAGGGATTTCGTACAACGGGTAATTGCTAAAATAGCAAAAACCCTTTCTCCAAGTCTAGAAATCCCTCCAGAATATTTCATCCTAAAGATTACGATGATTACGGTCGAAGCAACAAAGTATTATTGTAGCTTATTAGTTTTAAAGCATAACTTATACATCGTAGGGTTTGCAAACAAAGAAGGGGTATGGTACCATTTGAGCGGGCAAGACGAATATAAATTTGTTTTAGAAGTTTCGGAATGCAATCATGTCATATACCATCTGATTATATAAGTTTGACGAGAAAATCAAGTAAGGAGATAGAAGATGTTAATTTAGAATTAAATGCACTTTTGGGTCAATAAAGATATGGTCTGCACTTCTGTAAGAAGAAGTATCAATTCAACAATCTTATTCATAATTGGAACCACATATCAGAGTATTATCAAACAGAAGTCGGAGTTGGAGTTCTCGATAATCAGGTGGTGGAAGAGGAGCTGGAGTTCCCCGATTATTTGGTGCCTAGAAAAGCTATGGGAGTCATAAAAAATATTTGATATCAGGTATTACCCAGTTTGCATTTAAAAAATATATATCTCCAACATCAATGTGTATTCATTAGCATGTCAGATTGCTTCAGAATGAATTGTGACATTTTCTTCTCTATCTTATTTCAGGTTGGTGAATTCTTCTATTTAGCTCAAAGCAATGCTGGTCTTCAACTAAGAAAATTTGAAATGCATATTGCTGGTGGAGGATAATTGCTATTATATTATCTGATGCTAAGGTTGTCGGTTTTTGATGCAATGGTAGGTTGAAAAAACTTTTGCAGCTGCGGCTGCCAAGCTTTACTAGTGAATTAGAATTGTGTACTAAGCACTTGGACAGCGGCATCGAATTTCGCTTTTATTCCAGTGACGCCCTTGTAAAGTGGAAACAGGAGGAAGAAACTCATAGTCCACTTGGATCTGATTAAGTGACACTTAAACTTGATTTGATTTCTTTCTTTTCCATACTTACGTACTTGTTCAATTGTTATAACCTCATCTGCAGCTTATGTAAGGTTTCGATATACATTAAAAGAGGTTTAACACAGCGAAAACAAATAACTTTCATCGAAAACCAACCAAGATACACTCACGAAAAACCACAATCAAAACATAATAACAAATAAACAAGGATGCAGAATTTTATATATTCTCCTTGTAAGCTATGTGTGCCGAATTTTTAAACACCAATAGAGCTCGTACCGAAACTAAAGTTAAGGTACATTTCCCTCGCGTTAAAACCAATGAAAAGGACTGCGAATCGCTACTTCTCTCTACGTTCACACACACACAAAAACTATGTGGTAAAAGAGATGTGCTAGCAACAACAAAATATGTCCGATGAAACCTAGGACATTCGGCTTTGATTTTTAGCAAAGAGAATGATGTCTCTTTCTTTAAGTCATAACCAGAACTTGTTTTGGAGGCTTTAGAAGGAAAGAAGAAAGGGTTTTGATTATGTTTTTCTTTCTCAAAGTTGGCTGGACCTAGAAGAGAAGAGAAGAGAGTGTAGTGTTGGAAAAAGAGTCACGGTTTTGCACTCCTTTTGGCAGCCGAATTTCACTTCAATAAAAACCCTAAAAATTCACCAATAGAATCAGTGTTTTTAGGCACTTAAAACACCATAATATCTGCTGAAAAAAATCACAAAAATCGGTCACACAACATTTAAATGTAGTGTCCTAGTTTTACCAAACTAGTTTAGGTTTTAAGAGTCATTTTCCAACACAACCTCTTCCTTTTTTTTTTCTTTAATTTTTGATAATTAAACAAATGTCCAAGCCGAAATCCACATCCAATGTGGGCCTCCCATGTGGGTCTTGTATGTCCCAAACTTATTTTATCCAATAAAATAAATGTTCCGGTAAAAAAATGATTTTACTCTTAACCTAATTTTTGATCGTGTGCGATCCTATAAGTCTATTCAATGTTGGCAATGGACCTTGGACCCATAAATTATAGACGGCATCTAACAAGACACTATGATTACCCAAATTAAATAGATGTTAATTGACATTAACAAAACTTAATGCAACCTTATACGATCATTTGTCTCTCGATATCCTAAAATCAACTCCATATAAACATTTGAAAATTTTGAATAACTGTTTAAAAAATAACTTATCACTTTAAAAACTAAAAAACAACCTTATATTAATTTCAAATAAAAATTCAGAAAAATTAAAACCATGTTCAACAGCTTCTACCCTTTTTTAAAACAATTAACATTTTAAAATAATGTTTTAATAGAGGCAGAAAAATTGAAAAAAAAAAAACAAAAAGAGCTAGGGTTTCGAAAAAGCCATAGCTCACTGTTTGTGGCGGCCAGATCTGGCCGTTTGTGGCCGCCACAAACGTCGACAAAGGAGGCGACTGAGGCGTCAAACGCCAACCATTCCGCGACGAAGAAGGTCTGATCTGAGGCGGCGACGCGACGAAGACGAGAAGAATTGCGACAGAGAAGACAGATCGGAGGAGGAGAATGTAGATTGAAGCACGGGGAGAACGATCTGGTGGCGGGAGGAGAGCGAGGACGAACAGAGTAGACAGGCGGCAGAGAAGAAAGGGGAGAGGAGGAAAGACAGCGGGAGAAGGCGGATACGACGAAATCGACGGACCGAAGGGAGAGAGGAGGCGGAGCCGCTGATCGTAAGGATGAAGAGATCCGGGCGGAGGCGCCCCTTAAGGGAGGCAGACGAAGTGAGGGAAGAGAGAGGAGAGAGAAAAATTTTGGTCAAATGAGACAATAGAAGAAAAAATAGGAGGACTAAATGTTATTTGGTTTGTAATTAGGGATCTCATTTGTCTCTGTAATTAAGCCTAAAATTAACCCTTTAGTTTGGTGGGCTAATTATGTAAAAAGCCCAATAAGCATTAGGTCCGTCCAATTTAAGCCCATAGGCAGATAAATTGTTGGTAGGAAACATAAAAGGTTATCAACCTGCGTTAATTGATTCAGTGAAGACCGAAGCTTCTCGTTTGGGAAAAAAAAGAAAAGAAAAACCTTGTTACTGGTTACGATGTCGTTGATCTGGCATTCTTCTTCCCGACAAGGGGGCTGGGAGTTTTCTGTCCGTGATCGCGGTCCATCTGCGCGCTACCAGTACTTTCTCTATTCTCCTTCTATCAATTATTATTATTGTTGCTAATTGTTAATCATCTTCATCATAACAATAATTGCTATTATATTATAAGATGCTGAGGTTGTCGGTTGGAAATTTTGACGCAATGGTAGGTTGAAAAAACTTTTGGATGAGCGGCTGCCATTCTATACTAGTGATTTTGAATTGTGTATTAAGCACCTGGACAGCGGCATCAAAATTTGCTTTTATTTCGTTGAAGCCATTGTAAAGTGGAAAGAGGAGAAATAAACTGGTAATCCACTTGCATCTGAGTGAGTGTCACTTAAACTTGATTTGATTTCTTTCTTTTCCATACTTACGTACTCTTTAATTGTTATACCCTCATTTATTCTACAGCTTCCCTAGTTATGGCTCTCCTCTTCTCCCAGCAGGTGGCTTTGACTCTGCCTATGTTGGAGTGGTACTCTTCGAGGTCTGTTCAGTTGTTCTGTACATGTACTTACTTGTATGCTTGTTTTTACGGTGTGTTTTTCCCTTTTCTTATGCCAACATATGCTCTTGACAGAAACCAGATGAGGGAACCCAGATCTGTTGCCCTGAATGGGAGGATATTGACTTGGAAACCCTTGGTGAACAAATTGTTTGGGCGACCAAGAACGAGCAAATATCTGGTTTACCAAGCCCATTTATCTTTCATAAAGACGACGGACCAACAGAGCCCAAGAATCTATCAAAGAAAAGAACATCTATAAGGAAGGAATCTAAAGAGAAGGGCCTGCTGCATCCGCTATTAAATTATTCGGTGCGAATCTTCTGCTAAAAACTTCAGCTTCAATTTCGAATTTATATTTTTCTGCCCTTCCCTTCCTGATAATGAAAGTAATCTATTGAAATCCACAGGTGCCTTTATATTTCGATGATGACAAGCACGGAGACTCATCTTGTGATCTCCATTTGGTAATATCTGTGGAGTATTTTTCTCATTGAAGTTGATATTAGGCAGAACTTTTTTGGTTGCTAAGTTAACTTATTTCTTACTTTTTTCAGGCGGTTACACATTCCGGTTGGTTTGTTTCTCTATGCCAACTTGTAAGTGGTTTGAATAACTCACTAATTCCTACCATTACTAACATTTTTTTAAAAGTTCTCTCTTCGTGCATATACTTGAGCAAGCCAACATGTCTTTTTTATAGACAAGGTTCTCACGTGCGTGCACTTTCATCATCAACTTTATTCTTTTTTCTATCCTTAGCAAACTGATATTCACAATTGTGAAACAACTTCTGTTGTTTGAAAGGTTTGCTGAGAGTTTGTGCTCTTCTAATGATTTTTTCTTTCACTCTCACCAACTTTAGATTTTTCTGAACTTATCGATGCTAATTTCTGTTTCTATATATCTTTTCTATTTATAGTTTTGCCAGCGCAGCGGCGCCAGGAGAGAAAGGGAGATGACTATGCACTGCAATTTTGAGCAGAACGTCATTTACCGCGAGATCATTGAGAGACAATCCACGCATTTCGAGGAAGGGCTTCCCAAAGTAATTTATTTCTCTATTTCTTTTCCGACACAGTCCCCGAGATGGATCTGGGTTTGTGAATTATGGTTTGTGTGAGCTTTCAAGCATGTTGTGAGCATGTGAAATTGCTGTTTCTATTCTCAATATCATAGTTAACATTTCTTTCACGCTTTTTCATGTCCCGTAGAACAGACGTAAGTCATATGTTTTGTTAAATCCCGTGTCTTCTGAATAGTGGCAATGACTGGTGCTGGAGCAAACCAATTAGTCTAACTGAAAACATCAGTTATTAAGGCGAGGAAACTTTTGATCTGTCTCGAACCTTGTTTATAGGGCATATGCTGAAGGCTTAATTCGTAGTCCAATTGTGCCAATGAAAAATAGTTTCCAGATAGTGTACATGTTTCTAATATGTAGTTGTGCACTCACAGCTTCGGCACGTGCAGGCAACTGGTTAAGCATGCATCAAATTCAACTGCGTGGTCTACAATTAATGTGTTTACAGTGCTGGTTCTTATTGGGTTTATGGAAATACATTTTTCAGTCATTTGGAAATTTTATTTTAATTCCTAAATTTCTAAAGAACGATTAGTTTTTTCTTTGCCATCTTGTTCGTTTTAGATTTGCAGGGGTTTTTCTCTACGAGTATGCCTTTTTATTACGTTACTTTGATGTTATACCTGGTGTTCTAAAATATTTGTTACAATTTATTTATTTTAAGGTTTGCAAGAAGATGGGGGAGAATCAGGATGATGAGATGTCTGTTTGCTTTTATGAGGTTAAACAATTAAAGATCCAATGTAAATGTCTAGGACTATGAATTTTCTAACTAGAATTGAGTGCTTTCATTCTGTCTCCAAAAAAAAAAAAAAGCGTGTGCTTTATAAGCTTACTTTACTTAAATATGCGATCAACCGTGGTAGCAATAACATTTAGTGTGTTAAGAATGCCTTTAAAAATTGGCCTTATTGTCTTAGCCTTGCTTTTGCACGACTAGTGATGGCAACTACAGTTGAAGAGTAGGGTATACACTTCTATGTTATCAACTTAGCTGTAATTTTTCTAGAAGTTCTCCTTCGCTCATAACCAGCCGTTGACAGCGGGCTATTTGCTAGAAGTTGGTGGTGGGCATTATACTACTATCAACAGTTCAATCCAAACCTAATAAAGATTTACAAAAACAACCACAAATTAGCATCCTATCTAATGTTAAGCCGACTACTAATCATGTAAGCATTCTTTTCAGAGATCCTGCATTTCCCATCTTTATAGGGTTGTAAAATCTTTAGGTGTCACAATGTTAATTTGCCCTTACATAAGATGTCATTGCAGATTTGCAACATGATATACATAATTTTGATGTTGTGTGATAGCAAATATTGCTGCAAAGGAGATGCTTATGCTTATTTGTGTGTTTCATTTTTCCTTTTTTAAGGAAAAGTTTTGTTCACGCTTATTACTATTGTGTTGATTTTCTTAAGAGGCATATAAGGGAGGGTCTAGTTATTGCACAGTTCGTGACGCCAAAAGATATAGTTCAGTTGCTGCTGGTGAATTGAAGAAAACATATCTTGGAGCATTGGATGTTCCTGATGAGAAGGTAGGGACATTTTCTTCATTTTTCTTAAATCCATGAATAAGGCATTGGGGTTTAATTTTAGAATTTTGTACCCAATTGCAGATCGGATCGCTTTTTGCTAACTGTGGTGAAAAAATAAAGTCAATTGAAGCAAAAACAGGAACTCGTATTCAGGTTTGTAATAATTTTAATTGGGAGCATATGGAAAGAAAAAAAAAGGACTTTAAAATCCTATTGATGATGGGTCCGTTTGGAAATGCTTTTTTTTTTTAAATCGGAAGAAATATTAGGTTGATTTTGGAATGTAATGGTGTGCATCCTTTTCAATTGGATGAGAAATAGTGGTTTTGAAATAGTAGGTTTGTAGTAATTTGAACAGTTTCATGTGAGGTAGACGAACGTTGCTAACATAAGCTTTAGGAATTCAAAGAGGGTTTGAATTGATAACTTGGAATGCATAACTTGGTGTCGGTAATAACAGAGACTTAGAAATTGGTTTCTAATTTTTAAGTTAGGCCAATTTGTACCCCTTCTTATTGTAAAGCTTTGTAATCCTGTCACTTTTTGTTGATTGATTTGGCAATTTGCTGATTGATTTAGGTTGATAGATTTATATTATGTGCCAATTTGTACTCTGTGCTTGATTATTTACTGTTTGCAGCTTTTGATTATCGCTTTCAGATTATTCCACTTTTCCGTCATCCTCACAACCCGAAAATATCCGTACGAAGAATATCCATATCAAGAATACCCAGAAAAGCACCGAGAAGAGCTTACATAGATGGTTTGGGAAACAATGTTGAATATGCCAAATCTTGTCTTCGTAAATTATTGGTGGGGTTTGTGGATTCTGGTTTACAATGTTCTTATATTCATCTAGGTTTTTTTTTTTCACGTGAGTGATTTCAATAGCTAGAATTCTACAGCATTAGTTTCTTCATTTGAATTTCCTTCCTATGATTTTGTATATCAATAACTAGAATTTTACAAATTGTATCCAAATAACAAAACCATGTTGATTTTGGGAGGTACCGTACTTGAGATTTGGACATACAATTGGGGTGAAATTAATTTAGGCGTCACTTTCCA
Organism: Flueggea neowawraea; assembly: GCA_948243855.1. NCBI lineage: Eukaryota > Viridiplantae > Streptophyta > Magnoliopsida > Malpighiales > Phyllanthaceae > Flueggea > Flueggea neowawraea. The sequence goes on from CAODLS012534067.1 coordinate 13,421, forward strand.
GTTTTGGCCTGGTTGGGACCTCCTCTGTGACTGTGTATTGGGAGTTAAATGTCCATTATAATAAGTTTATGTTCGTTTTCTTTATTATCTTTTGCTCTCTTTAAATCAATGTATCCCGGTGGTTAGTTAGGAATTTACATATTTATTGTTAGTTTGACGTCGCAAAACTAGCTGGGGTAATGCTTCCTTAGTGTTGTGTGTCCCCCCTTTGATTTGCTAGAGAAAATTTTAGGAAGGCAATTTGATTTTCGTAATGTAAGCACAAAATATGTACTCTATTTTTGACTATGTAGTTTTGATGTATCTTCTCGCCAAATGAAGTTCTTTTTTTTTCAATACGCGTCAGCGGCTTTACTTCTGTAATTTTTAATGTTTTACTATTTACTTGTTGACAGAACCAGCCGGCCAAGTAGCACTGAAACGGAAACGCATGCAGAAACGAAAACCGACATTGCCCTGCAGTTTGCAGAAGTTATATCTGATGTCGCTGCCATTTACATAGAATAGTAATGAGGGATCGGTGAAGTATTTTAGGCAATGTCTTGATGTTGGGTATTTTTTTTTTGTCTCGACACCTTCAGGTTTGTAATGTAATCAAGGTCATTGCCATTAGGGATGATGTTTGACTATTTGAATCATAACTTGTAAATTATGATTAGAAAAGTCAGAGTACGATATTCTTATGGAAACATCCCTCCAACAAGAGCTAGACTGAACAAACCGAGAGCTCCAACGGTTGATGGTAATATTCTTCGAGTGTTCTTGTGATAATATTCTTATAGACTATACTTGGAGTTTGTAGCAGCCAAGAGAGCAGCTCCAATGCCAGATCCGACATTTGAGTGTTCTGTTATAATATTCTTTGAAAGTTCCACTCATGGTACCTCCGTGACAACTTCTTGCTACTACCTTTTGTACGGAAGATAATGCTCATACGGGCTGCGCCACCGTCCTTGGCTACCGCTGTTCTTTTTCCAAAGATCAGACCTTATGAATGCTCCCCCATCTTTTGCAGAATCTCGACAATTTCTGCACGATCTAAGCTGTCCACCTCTCTTTACAATAGCATCACGGACATTTAGGATTATCTTCATATCACTTATGCTGGATTGTGCCTGAAAACAAAAGAGCGGGATGTAGCCAAAGAAATATATGTATGACCTGTATGATGCATCCTGCCGATTCGAGATAATTTTTATATGTTCCTCTCGAATTTTACGAGGACACATAACAAGACTGAATCACAAAGGATTGTAGGCATCAAAAGTTGTGAACGTTGCCCCCGCTACATTGTATAGGATGGATCCGGTAGATTGGAATCATCGGAGTCGTCTTGCATTTTACATATACCTAGAGTACTGCGATGACACTAAAAATAACAGCAATAGTCAGATTGTTAGCATGCAGAGTCCGGATCTCAATGCTCGAGCAGGCTTTGTGTTCCTTGTTGGGGCCAATTCAAATTTCACCGAGATTTTATCTGAAGTATGTGACGTACTGAAGCTTCATGTACGTGATATTTTATCTAAAGTACGTGAGCTGAATTTCTATGATGATTAACATACGTTTGTTTTTTGGTGACGTACGTGAGGTCGGGTCTGATGCTTCTGGACGTGATTTTTGACCCCGTTAACGTACGTGACTTTTATTATAACGTACGTGCGGTCCTCCTAACGTACTTTAACATTTGATTCACGTACATAAGACTTCATTTTCTATATAAACCCAAACCCCGACCGTTTCATCATTTTTGTTTCTCAAACTCACTCAAATTGCTCTCAACCGTCTGAAACTCTCTCTCATTGTTCCTCAATCATTCCACAACATCTCCAGAGATAAGATCATGCTTCTAATCCATTGTTTTCGTTCATTTCATGCATTAAATCTCTGAAATTCTTTTAGGCCGAATTTGCTTGGGTTTTCGGATTTTGAGTGATTCTATTGAAATTGATGTTGTAGGTTGTTAGATTATGATTTTTTGAGGTTAGATTGACATGAATCTAGCTTGGAATCATATGATTTGATGAGTTCTTGGAATGAGTTAGGGTTTGGATGGATTTGGTTGATTTTTGAGCAATTTTGTGTTATTTCTGATAAACCAACTATAGATTGGAGTTACTGAGGTTGAGTAGGATCACCGAAAGACTATTTGTGTAATTTTTCATTTGAAGGACCAAACCTAATATTTGACATTTAGGGATTAGAATTGAATTTTGAATTATTTGGAGAGCTAATTTGTATATTTTGGAATATTTGAGGATTAATTATTAACCTTGGAGGGTTAGGGACTGAATTATAAATTTGGAATATTTTGGGGGGCAGTTCGTAATTTTCTAAAATTTGGGGACTAAATGGTAATTTTACATCGAGGTTTAAATTTTGATGAGAGTGTTGGGTATTCATTCGTAATAAGATTTTCGTTGTCATGGGTTGGGAATCACATTTGTATTACATTCACATTCTGCATTGCTACAGTACGATATTTGACTCTATTGTAATAAATTATATTGTCATCTCTGTTCGACTTTCATTGAGACCAGTCATTCACCGGTGGACCGTGGCTTGGACTATTAGCTCGGCATCCAGTAAGTGGATGACAGTTTCAGACATATAGATTGTGTCTTCTAAAATTATATGTTTTTGATGTGTTTGGACTTAGCATGTAATATGGGATAACTAAAGGATATAAAATCCTAAAATCTAATATACGTGAAAACCTCTTTGTGGAAACTTAGTTTTCTCTAAAAATTTTTGATGGTTTCTGAAATAAATGTTATGTTTTGATATTTATTATAATTTCGGTAATGAACATCCCGTTTTGGATTTTAAAATAATCTCGGTAGAAATATTCTTTCAGGATTTAACAATATTTTTCGAAACAAATGTTTTGTTCTGAGATAAGTGAAGCCTCTGTACTAAGTATTTTGTTTCTGAAAATCAATTGTGTTTCGTAATAAATAATGTGTTTGTCCTGTATGTTGCGTGTTTGGATATTTTAAATAAATATTTCAATATGTTTTTGGCAAACATTTTTATTTGGAATACCCGGCTACGGGGTGGCGTATCTTTGATACACTGATGTTGTATCATTTTCGTAAGTGACTATACTATGTGCCTAAGTGGCTTATACTTGCCTTAGTGGCTATACCATGGTTCATAAGTAGTTAATCCTTGCCTAAATGACTATTATCAAGTTCGGTTGACTCTACACATATGAACTCTGGTCCCGTTAAAACTTTTGGTATTATTCTGGGCAAATATTTTGGAAAATAAATGTGAGTTTTGGCAAATGTTTTGAAAAGGAGATATTTTGGCTATTTCATATTTTTGAACAAATATTTTTATTCAACTCAATTGTTTACTCAAGTCGGGTGATTATTTGTTGTTTGTCTTGTTTGCGGAGGTTTTCGAAATGATTTTTCAGAAATATTATTATTCTGTATGTAGTGTGTATACGTATGTACACTTATATTTGCATGTGATATTTTTGAACGGTTTTTAAAATAGTCTTTGTGAAGCACGTATGAGACGTTTTGGAGTATTATCCTTAACTAAGATTCTTACTCCATTTCTTTTTCTTGTTTATTTTTATCATATGTTTCAGGTTATTCTTTCTGGCATTCACTTACCCAGTGAGGTGTCATTGTCAACAATGAGTGCCCTATTGTTCGGGCTGAGTTTTGTTATGTTAGATGCTCCACACTGGGTAGTGGGTTATGACTTCGGTATTTCAGAACTATAATTTGTGTTTTGTTATTTAGAAAATATTATTTCCTAAAACTTATTATTTTTAAAATGTTTTAATATGATTAACAAGCCGATTAATAACTAAAATTTGGGTATATTCTGACATTTGAGGCTTGTGCAAGCTGGGTCGGGCTTCCACAGACGGTTCGCCTCGTACGCCGGTCATGACCCGAAAACTGGTCGTGACATTTACCCACATCCCAAACCCAAATCATACTCTACCTCGAGAATATCACAACCAAAAGACCAATAATGACCAACATAAACACTCCATATGTTGCATTCTTTGCATTATTGATTGCATTCTTCACTTCCACCATGTGGATTGTATCTTCTCTTCTGAAATCAACTACATCTTCCAACATTTCATCAACCCTTCTTTGCTTCAGAGAACTTACCTCCATTATAGTGTCACGTCATGCCAAACTGGTGTATCACATTCTTTTATTACTCCATATTTTGTTGAGCATGCGGGGTTAGTGGTGTATCCGTTGGATAGATTGTTAGAGGTTTCATCACCTTTGGGTAGTGAGATTGTTGTTGACTCTGAGGCCCAGGGTTGTATGATTGCATTTGATAGGCACGAGTTGACTGTCGATCTTACCGTGTTAGATCTGGGAGAATTTGACGTCATTCTTTGGATGGATTGACTTTCAACTTAGCACACTACCTTAGACTGCTTTGACAAGAGAGTATGTTTTTGATCGCAGGCCTGAGTGAGTTCTGCTATTAGGGTGAGCAGGACAGTGTTGTTCGAGGATATGAATCAGTTGTTAGAGTCGAGAGAATGATTCGCCGTGGTTGCGAGGCATATTTGGATTTTGTGCTTACCGAGCAGCAGAGTTCGGAGTTGAGTCTGGAGGATGTACCTGTGGTACGAGAGTTCTCACATGTGTTTCCTGAGGAGGTATTAGGACTTTCGCCTGAGCGAGAGATTGAGTTTTCCATTAAGATACATCCTGGTACCGATCCAATATCAATTCCACCGTATTGGATGACGCCAGAAGAGCTAAAAGAGTTGGAGACTCAGTTGAGAGAGTTGTTGGACAAGGGTATCATTCAAACGAGCGTTTCACCTTGGGGCGCTTCGGTATTGTTTGTGAAGAAGAAGGATGATAGCCTTCGGATGTGTATTGATTACCATTAGTTGAACAAAGTGACAGTGAAGAATTGATATCCACTTCTGAGAATTGGCACTTATAATAAGTGAACTTTTGTCTATGAAATATTTTCGGTAAACCTTAATAACAAGCCTATTTATTGCATGTTTTTATGTATTTTCTCAACCAGTAAAAATCTGGGAAATAATTTGAATGGTTGCTACTGTGCGGATAGTTATGGCAAAAGCAATAGTCAGATTGTTAGCATGCAGAGTCCGGATATCAATGCTTGAGCAGGCTTTGTGCTTTCTTGTTAGGGCCAATTCAAATTTCACCGGCGAGAAGCTGCTAACAACTCCTAACAATGATTTTGATGATGATCACCTTATGTTCAAAATGCTTGGTCTGATCGCATAACCTACTAACTTTCCCGTGGATGAAAATGAGGCTTTCGAATATAAAGATGGCCAGGAAGCTGTTTCTAGTTCAGGTTGAAACTGTAGGAATCTTTGTCCTTTCAATCATAGGTCGTTGTTTGTACTAGAGTTTCGTTGAACCAAGGGAGGTTGACATTTGGATCTTCTTTTTTTTTTATGATAAACAAAACTTGGTTGAAAATTTTGACGAGTTAGAATGGTAAAAATGCAAATGTTTTGAAGCAAAAAGCAAGTTAGACGAGCAAAAACTTAACTCTACTCTAGTAAGTGGAGTTCCAGAAGCAAAGTGACAAGTTCCACTTACTCGAGTAAGTCACACATCCATTTGAGCAAGTCAAAGGTCGAAAAAGGTGAATGAAGGTGATCTCACTCGATTGAAATGCATAGTCTACTCGAGTGAACAAGGGTTCCAGAAGGATTTAAAGAAGACAAGTTTACTCAAGTAAGTCCCAAATCCACTCAAGTAAGTTCAAGGTCCAAAAGGGTGAATAAAGACGATTTCACTCGAGTGAACCATACAGTCTACTCAAGTGAACGAGGTTTCCAAAAGCAAGTAATAAAACAGAGTTAATTGAGTAAGTTTTCTTCTCTACTCGAGTAATTTCATGTTCAAGGAGACAAAGAAGTAAGATTTCTACTAGACCAAGATTGTTTTCTACTTGAGTTTCCTATGTTTCTTTTTTTTTTTCTCGAACTGCATTTGTGTTCATTTTTATGTGTTTGTATGTAGGTAGTTGGACATTTGTATTCATTTCTATGTGTTTGTATGCAGGTAGTTGGATCAAGTCAAAGAGGTAGGACTCCATCTAATGGTCAATAACATAATTAATGTCATATGCATCTACTTTTGCCTTTTAAAACTTGAAATACATTTTGGAAAATGTGGTGCTGTTAATAATGCTATTGCATGGACCATTATATTGTTTTTTGTTATTTTTTTTTATTATTTTGAACCTCGATCAGTGTATTGATATGAGGTCACTTAGTGTCTTCATTACAAACAATATGGCAAAAAGTATTTATGATTACAACAACCATCTATTAACATTTACTCCTACTTATAGGTGGTCAGCAATATTTTCAAATTATTGAGCCTTCTTTATAGCTTCTCGAGAGTTTAGCACATAATAGGGAATCTTATGACATTTGGTCTAATTGTGTCATGCCAATAAATAGGAGCTGAGTGTCTATTTTTGAAAATTCACATGGTTTAGAAATGGACATTAATTATATAAATAAGGTTTGAATTAGATAATATTTTAATAAAGCAAGGACTTCATTGGATAATATCTTAGTTTATTACATAAAAGCTCAATTGCATTTACTCTTTCTTCTCAGAAAGCAACATAAAATGTACTACTACATTTACCCACATCCCAAACCCCAAATCCTACTATACTTCAAGAATATAACAACCACAAGAACAATAATGACCAACATAAACACTCCATATGTTGCATTCTTTGCTTTGTTGATTGCATTCTTCACTTCCACCATGTGGATTGTATTTTCTCTTCTTAAATAAACTACCTTCTCCAACATTTCATCAACCCTTCTTTGCCTTTGAGAACTTACTTCCATTATAGTGTCATGTCATGTCAGAGTTTCCCAACCCAATAAAGTCCTACATATTCCATTGTCAGTTGCCACAATAATAACATAGCCTACTTTTGCTCTCAAAAATCTTCACTTGAGCCTTCTGCTAAAACAACACTTTAGGTTTTCAAATCTCAAATAATCTTCTTCAAGTTCTTGGTTTGCTATAGAGGTCCAACTTGAAAACATTGTTTTTGTCAAATTTAGTGTTTTTTGATAGAGTCAATTTAGAAAGGTTTAAGTGTTGACCCATTTAACATTTCAAACTAAAGAGGAACCAAAGGGTAATTTCTTCATAAAAACAGTGTTTTTTACAGTCTATGTTGCCATATAAGCAAGTATGACGTATCCCATTATATTTAACTGACACAATTTCAGGTCAGGTAGTAAAACAACTAATTCAGAAAAGCAGCGACCAGGAGAGAGATTGCCCCAAAGCGCAGGAACCATCAAGGAATTTACCCTATAAAATTTGGCTTTGGTGTTGTGGGCTGAGGCTACTGGTTTGTGAGGTCCGACAACGATGGGGCCTAAATAAGCATGAGAAAATTGCACAAAATAGCCACATTTTATAACTTTAGTTAAGAATGCCCACCCAAGTTTTGATAATTGTTGACCTCTTATGTTCATTTAATATGTTTTGATGATGACAAATAATGATAAATATTAATCAAGTGAAAATGGATTAATTTGCATATTTGATTTATATAAAAATGGTGATTTGAAATTGAATGATTTATGAGGTTGATATGTTTCATTTGATGTTTATCATTATCTAAACTTATCATTGATGTTGTTTAAAAATTGGAGTATGAAGTTTTTTGTCTTTAAGAGAAAAGATAAATTGGAAAATATGGATATATTAAGAAAAAAATGATTTGGACTTAATTTATGAGTTTTTATCTTATGATGTACTTTGGTAAGTCCTAAAAGAGAGTTGAGACATAAGTTGAAGACTCAAAAGATTCCAACAAGAGAAAGTTGGTTGTTGAAGCCCAAAAATACTAAAATAAATACTTCCAGTGCTTAAGCACTCTTGGACTAGAAGTTTTGGTGAAACTTCTACCTAAAGAATAGTTATATAAGACGTGGGTCAAGATAATCCAAATGGGTCAGATATAAGTGCATCACAATGTAAATGGATCTAGATGTCCTTGTATACATTGTTTGGTTTTTGCAGGTTAAGTATGCTTGGAGTAGAAGTTCTAGTAAAACTTCTACCTAAAGAACAATTAAGTTCCGCAGCTTAGGGAAATATGCTAGAACATTCACAAATTCAAATCCAACGGCTCCAAATTTTATACAATGGTCAAGTGGACATCTTTGCCTATAAATAAGACTCAATAAGCTCATAGAAATCACAAGTATTGATCACATTATGCATATTTCTTTCTAAAGCAATTATTTGCTAATATACTTGTCTTAAGCTAGTTTCTCTCATTAAGTTTGGAATTGCATATCCTTTGAGAGAGTGTTGAATACACATTTCTGTAACTTTTTTTTTTAGAGTTATCAAGGTCTCCTAACACCCTTGAAGTTAGGAAGTTTGTAAAGTTTCTCCTAACACTCGTGAAGGTTAGGAAGTTTGTAAAGTTTCTCCTAACACTCGTGAAGGTTAGGAAGTTTGTAAAGGTTCTCAAGCACCCGTGAAGTATAAGGTGATCAGGGAACTTGCCCTTCCAAGGAAGAAGATAGTGAATTTGGAAATCCTAAGGGAGGAGCTTAGGTTGTGGATGTAGGCTTGATTTAGCCAGACCATTATAATCGCTTGTGTTTGATCTTTTATCTTTTGCCTCTCTTATTTATCTTTGTTTACTTTGATTAACACACACTTACACCTTTGCTTCTAACATTACTTTCAAGCGTGTGTAGCTTAGCAAGATTGAAAGAACAAGTTTCCATCTCCACATTTTGTGTTCAGTTACTACTCATCACTAAGCTCTTTACTCTTCATTATTTGTGCTTATATTGTCAATTTGCAAAATCATTATCGATTTTATTAATTGTATACAAAATTTATTTTAATATTTAAAACCAATTCATCCCCCTCTTGGTTTGCTATTTCGACCAACAAAGTAATTCTCAATGTTGAATGTCGAATAATCTTCTTGAATTTTGTACACAATGCTGAAGGTTGTGTAGTTCCTGTTCATGTCCAGATTCTGTGATATTATTTCACATAGTTTCTCATAGTTTTCTGTGCAAGGTAATAGGATTTTAGAGACTTTGTAGTCCTTGAATTTTCTATTGTCATCCCATACTTCATTGTATTAAAGGATAACTTGAATATAATCCATTTGAGCATGTGTGATTTGGATCATATAAACTTTTAGTCATAAAAAAAGTGGAAAATATTTTATTAACAACATGATATGAACTATGAACCTTTGTGAACTTCTGTAGATGTGAATCTGTTTAGATGTGTGTTGTGGTGAACGACAATGGACTACTATGAACCCTTTTTTCCCTAATATGTGTCTATGTGTTGGAGTGTTTTCCTCAGTTTGGAGGATTGATCTATGCTTTTTGTGAACTATTGAGAATTTCTTTTTATGTTGTGTGACTGAGCGTGGAAGTGTTTTTCATAGTTTGCAGGAATTGTGTTTTGTTGCTTCCTTTCTTATGAACTATTGTAAACCTATTTTTACAACTATTATGTTTTGTGAACAATTGTGTTCATTAATGGACGCAATATCTGTGAACTGTTGGTTGCCTCCAGTGTTTTGAATTTTTGTGAACATATTTTTTTACCTTTTATGTTTTATGTTCATTACTGTTATGTTTTTTCTATAAGGGTTCATCAAAGCAGGGGATTAATGTGTGGAGTGTGAATGTTTGTGTTTTTCTTTATAGGAACTCTAAATTATACTGAAAATTAAAATGTTCTAATCGTAACTGTGTTTGCATAGACTCATTTCTTATGTAGATGGAATGAATCTTCATTGAATAATTGCTTCGTTCGTTATGTGCGAATCTTTTTTGTTTATGTAAAAATCGAACTGTTTGAGAGCTGTTTTGTAGAGAAACTTGATTGAGATACGTTGTGAACTATTCTTCAAGGTGGTCACAGTACCGTACTGAATTGTTTTGCAGAGAAGCTTGATCGATATCCGTTTTTGGCTATGGAGATCATCTGTTGATTGAGATCGCCATTTGTAGAGTGTTTTTAGGAAGCAAATTTGTTTTGTGAACTGAATTTTGATTTGGATGCCAATTTCTCGTGCATTTTATCTTTGTCAAATAATCAAACAATAGAAACACATAATAATAGAAGAGAGCAATCACACACAAGAACACAAGAATTTTACATGGTTCGATCAAAGTGATCTACGTCCACGGACAGAGAGCGAACAATTCTATTTAACCATTGAAAGACGGCTCTTGCACCTTTTAGGTTACATATGTTTCTCCAAGCCACATATTTATAGAGTTTACAAGAGTTCTAGTTGTAACACCCATACCTATATAACATATATTTACATAACTTGATAACATATAACAACATTTACATATATATAAACGAGAATACAACAAGTACAAGTTACCAACACAAATATAATCGAACTATCAAAATTCGTCAACATGTAATATACAACATATAGTACAAGTCAAGTCTAGCAGACTTGGTACAAAACTTGATGAGCTGTTAAGATCTCATCTTTTAACACCCTATATGCACATGTTTGATGGAGAGAGAGTGATCGCGGCATCCCGACCTCTGTCGCGCTAGTGTATCTACAAGCATGCAAATCGGCTCAAAAGCTAAATGCTGATACCTAGGAAAAATTTTGCACTTTATATGAGTCACAACTCAATGA
>CAODLS012534199.1:0-23090 GCA_948243855.1 Flueggea neowawraea
CAATATCACCCTTCTTTCCGAGGATATATCAGTAAGAATAATTCTCTTATTGTTTTGGCCTGCACTGTTTAGAGAATTAATTTCATTGCAGAAGGTTTTAATGCTTAAGAAAAATTATAGTTGCATGCTGGTTGTAGTCAAATGAGTTAAAAAATTGGATGCTACTATGTTAAAATGTCTATGTGAACCTGCTATCTAACTGAATTGCAATATTTCATTTTGCAGCTTCTCGGGCCACTCCTGCGAAAGCACATCCAGCATTCTATGCCAAGCACTGGCCTACAGAAAATGTATCCAAGCATCATCAGGGAGGCTTTTGGCATTGGAAATAGTGACAGGAACCGTAGTGGGTTCTCTCTTTCTTATTGCTCTACTAACTGCTCTTTAGAGATGCAATAGCAAATCTTCTATTATAATCCATGGAAGAAATTAGCCAGTCAAAATGATCATTTAGCAGGATACATAGGTTTGCCGCTTTCTAGCAAATAAAACTTGTCTTTTAGTTTCAGTTTCTCCTTGATAGTAATTGGCCTTGCAATACTAAATTGTGCATCATTTGTGTACAGATACTAATCGTGTTGTAGCCAATAACAAGCATTCTCTACAATTTCCTTTTTGTAGCTAAATTGAAATTCTCTACGGATTTTTTCGTAGAGAATTTGTTCTTATCTCTACGATTTCGAAGAACCAACCATGTATTTTGGCGATGTTTAGCTACGATAAAAATCGTAGTAAAAGGTTGAACCTTTCGCTACGAAACAGAAAAAACATGGGCCCTGACATTTACCCACGCGGAATTCTCTACGTTTTGTCCTACGTTTTACTATTTCTCTACGAAAAACACACATTTGCCTATGATTTATCTGCATAGAGAATATACAAATTTCTTGTAGTGCTCCTTCCTTGCGTCTCAATGGCGGCCAGCTTCCGGAGGATTCGGCTGGTTGTGGGTGTTTGTGCGGCAGCTAGGGTTTCATAGCATGTCTTGACTTCTGTGTTTTTTACATTTTAACTCTTGCTTTGTAAATAAATTATTTTTAAAGTTTAAAAATTGTGTCAAAAGTTAAAATTAGTCTCTATATGTATTTATTAATTTTTTTAAAAGAAATTATTGAGGTAGAACTGAAGTAGTTTTCTGAAGGTTTACATGAAATTTATACACAATTGTTTTGAGGTTGCTTTTAATTTGTCAATTTCGTTTCAAATTTATCTAAGGGTTTAAAATAAAAGTTTATGTAAGGTTTATTTAGAGTTTTTTCTCTAGATTTTAGATAGTTTCAAATTTTTAAAAAGTTTCAAAAGGTTCTGGAAAAAAATGTAAAAAGGTTTAACTTAATGTTTATTCCAAGTTGATATTTAGTTGATATTTAAAAGGATTGTCAAGTTTAACTTTTCAAAAGGTTTATTTCAAGTTGATATTAAGTTGATGTTTAAGTCGAAAAAAGATTATTTAAGAAAAAAAAAAGTTGAAAAGGACTAAAACATTTATTTAAGTTGATATCAAGTTGAAAAAAAAATATTTTTTTAAAAGGGCTAAATTTTTTATTTAAAAAATTAATTGAAAAGGAGATCATTTAAAAAAGTAAAAAAGGACTAAAATGAGAAAGAATAATAAAATATAAGGACTAAAATTAAAAAAACCACTAAAAAAAGACTGAACTGAAATTTGTACGGAGAAGTAACTTTTATAGTATGAAATGTTTAAAAAATGGTCGGATCCATCCGAAATAAGGAAAAAATGGTTGCGTATGAATGTTTGTAATTTAACTTTAAAAGGGGGATAAGTATGTTATTGGCCCGTTTTAAAAGCTCCGTCTGGTTTGTAAAGATTTGGTGCAGAGATGTTTAGGAACCATTTAACTGTACTTTGTTGTAATATAAAATTTATTTGGGTATGTTTCTGTAATCGGCCCTAACTTATGGTGATAAATTCAGAAAGAATTTCAACCATCAACAAAATTATTTAAAGGGTCGAAGACTTCACACCGCATGTGTTTTTATGTTCACATTTTGACATAATTGTTGTTAGTTGACGTCGTTGAAAAGACTGCCCACATCATCCGAACTAAACTAGTGTATAAAAATAAGAGTAGTACATGACTTAAAATCGGGAATATAATTTTTTTTTAATGAAAGAGGGCAGCACATTTCTTAATATTATAACTCTCATTTGTGGTAAAAGAATATTATGATTACAGCTGATAATATTATCAATAGGTTCATAAGAGGATGAGGAATATAAAAAAAATCATGTGATCCAAAAATCTGAGATAAATCATTCTTGGTAATCCAATCTGCACAAAGATTAGTATATCTGGGAACAAAATGGAGAGTCGTACCTATGGATGCTAAAAAATGACGCACTCGGGAAACCAAGGCTTGGTGATGACCGTTCCAATGAGTAGTCGAATTGCAAATGTCAACTGCTATTTGGGAATCTGATTCCATAGAAACACAAGGCCAATTCCTATCTAAAACTAATTCAAGGCCTTTAAGAATAGTACACATCTCAGTAAATAGAGGGGACATGAAACCCAATTTGATATTTCTGCAAAGAATAACAAAACTTGATCTATCCCTAACAATAATTCCCAAAGCAGAAGTACAAGAGGATAGAGATACAACACCATCCACATTGATACAAAAATTACGTAAAATATTTATGGGTGTTACCAAAGGGATTACCTGCCACATCCCATCTTTGCATTGACCGGGTTACTCGAAGGTGATTAAGAGCTATGCTAATTATGTTTCTACCCAATCTTTTTTGGCGTATGCCACCAGTAATAACCTCTGAATTTCTGTCGTTCCATAATCTCCAGATCATAATACCAAATAAAAGAGACCAAGGAACTTTGCTAGTATGAATAATCCTGCAATTAAGGTTAGTCACAATCCAATCACCAAGATTCAACGAAAAGGAAGAAGATTTAACCTGATTAGGAATGAGAGTAATCCGATGATTACTGGCAATTGGACAATCTCAGCTCCAGATTGACATCGGCTACATGTAGCAAAATTACTAAGGTTTCGTATCAGGCGTTGAGAATTGGTGCACAATCGACCATGCAAAGCTAGCTAGAGGCAAGTTTTGGCACGAATAGGTCCTTTCCACTTCCAAAGAACACCCCAATTATTATGGCATAGTGGATAAGCCGAGGAATTAGTATCCGATTGAAGAAATTGTATTGTGGAAGGTAGGGTAAATTTTCCCGAGCTAGAAAGTTTCCAAACCAAAGTATTAGATGGACCTTCCTGAGTAGGTGGGCACATAGACAGAATATTATCAACAGCATTATCCGATAACACAGTGAATAGGAAATTCCTATTCCAACGTCCGGAAGAGTGAAAGCCAGCAACAGACATATTTAAATAATCCGCAGGAATAGGGCCAGTGGCGACATTAATAAGAGGGCCGACATTATCAACCCAATTATCATTCCAAAACTCGGTGGACTGGCCATTACCTACTGACTTCATACAATTATGGATGATATTGTCTTTGTTCAATCGGTAATATAATTTAACTCCTTTGTCCATCAAAAAGAAATAAAGGAATGCTAAGTAAAGTTCTCATTGTTCCTCTCCTCTGCTGCTTCATTTTAACAGCCAGTTTCTTCATTGAACCGCAGGCAGTCGGTGCTCGAAAGTTATTACAGAAAGGTCTATATACATTTATTTTTACAAGTCAATCTATCAATATAGTAGTTTATATACTTTTGTATGAGATGAATTTGTATCCTAACGATGATGATGGTGGTGGTTTATGCAGGGAACAATCCAGTATCTTTACATATAACCATTAATTTTTTAATGTAGAAGATGGAACCAGATCAAGCCATGGACGTAGCCTAATTGATGCAGGGGGAGCCACTCGGGGCATGCGCATTCAGCAGGTAACCCCCCAAAGTCACCCTGTTGCATTCATGATAGAGTTGAAACCGTTGGGGACTGGTAATCCCTTGTAATGTTCAAATATGTCTTATGTTATTGCATCAATAAACCAAAAAGGTCCACAACAGCGATGCATTTGATAATCTATTTTTTTCTCACTAGTATGTTTACATATGATTAAAATTTTAAATAATACTATAATTGATAATTTAAGACATTTTATTTATGAAATTAAATTATTTCATTACATTAGTTTTCTTATTCTTAAATATTTATTGACTTAATTTAGCTTTTTTTCATTTCTCAAATATGTCTTTTAATTTCATGATTTTATACTCTATGTTTACCTTTGCAATGCATATATATAAAAAATTACTATATAGAAACAAATAAGATAAATATAAATATTTTAAACAATATTATAAAAAATGTTGCAATGCTTTTGATCACTTTTTTTTTTGTTGTATTTAAATATAAAGTTTAAAAAAATGTTATATTAAACAATCAATGATTTTTTCGTTATGAATAAGTTAATATTTATTTTGTTTTAAAAATAAAGTTACGGATAAAATACCAATTGAGATCATATATTGTTATCACAAGCATTTTTATATTGTTATATTAACGTGACTTTTTTGATAAATTTAATGAGGTCATACTTAAAATTAGGAACTTAATATAATTAATGTTAAAGGATAAGTAATATTAAATTTTAAATATGTATGTTTAGTAGCAATATAAGAAAAAAAATTAATCCTTATTAAGAATATGCTTGACGTTCACTTCATCTTATAGGTTATGACGTCGTCGCCTTCGTTGTTAGCATTTATAGTGTTTTCTTTGTTCTTACTATATTGTAGCTGATTCATGAAATTTCCTTTTCTATCATCGTTGCTTTAGACTATTTTATAAAAATAGAAAAAATATTGATTTTTTAATGTCAAATAAATAAAAAATAACTGATATTAAAATGAATATTTAATTAAATATTCATGAAGTATAAACCTGTTCTTTTACTTTCATTGTGCAAACAAATTTTCACAAATCTTTTGAAATATATTAACCTTTACATACCTACTTGCTTCTAGGACATAATTGATCTCACTAGCTAACCGAGGATAAAAATTTTAAGTTTATTACAACTGCAAAGAGTGCAATCAATTAACATTTAATATCTTAAAGCTAATAAATTACAAGCCTGAAAGAAAAATTATGTTTATAAATGAACAATTAAATGAATAACTCACAAGATTGGCAAGTAAATCATAACAACCCTGAAATGCAAAAAGGTAAAAAATAAATAAAACTAAATATTATTATTTTACGTAAAAGACTAATTTAGAAATTAAGTTAAGGATACATTCAATTTTTTTCATTTTTCAAAATTTTTACTTTTTAAATAGTATAGATATAGATTTACATTCGGTCTTCACTTGAAAGCCTAGCATGAGAAACATTTGTGAAATTCTTCCTTTAAACTTCCAGTGGTAAAACATCAGCAATTAAAACTGATTTACCCAGCACCGCCGTAGTATTTTATAGTGACCCATTCTATCGGTAGTCTCCATCTACAAAATTTAGTCTCCCTCTACATTATAATTAAATACAATTGTGATACTAGATCGTAAAAGATTGTGTTGAGATTGAATTATTTTTTCTTGAAGAATGTTGAAGCCATTTGATGTTGGATGAAAGCAAACAAGGTTTGGAACGGATTGGTAAGAAGAATAGAAGATTTAGAGTTTGACGAGAAGGACACGGCCGTGTCCCTACCCGTGTGATGCATTTCTTCTGTTTGGCTCTACACACGGTCTGGAGGTACTGCCCTTGTCTTATGCACCACGACCGTGTCTTTGATGTTTTTGCCCGTGTCTTTAATCTAGAGGGTTTAGGACGTGTTTTAGGGTTTGGGTAAACCTAGTTTGGCTTGTATTCCTTGTAAACATATAAAAGGTGGCTTAGGAACGTTCTTGTTAAGCCTTTGGAAACTTGTTAAGCCTTGTTGAAGACTTGTGATAGTCTTGTTAGCTTGTGATAGTTATTGTATGCCTTTTGGCTGTTTGTAAGAGAATAGAGAATCGTTTTGTCTCTGCCCGTGGACGTAGGTCGATTGACCGAACCACATAACTCTTGTGTTCTTGTGTGTGATTGTGATATCTATGTTTTATTCCACGTTCTTCTATTGCTTGTTTTCCTGACAAGTGGTATCATAACCACAAAAGTTTGTTCAGAAACTCCTGGGTTCATTCTGCACAAAGAAGATGTTTTTGTACAAATTCGATATTGAGAAATTCAATGGGTCGAATGATTTTGCGTTGTGGAAGCTGAAGATGAAAGCGATTTTGGTTCAGCAAAAGTGTGTGGAGGCGTTAGAAGGAGAGAAATTACCTGAAGAACTGACAGCATTGCAGAAAGCTGAGATTGTGAAGAGGGCGCACAATGCAATTCTCTTGAGTTTGGCAGATGAAGTCTTGAGAGAGGTAGCTGATGAAACTATTGATGCAGGCTTGTGAAAAAAGCTAGAGAGTAAGTATCAGAATAGATCCCTGTCGAACAAGATTTATCAGAAAAAGATGGTTGCATACCTTGAAGATGACAGAAGGAATGCAAGTAAAAGAATATCTTGATAATTTTAATAGAATTATATTAAATTTAAAAGGTTTTGGTGTTGAACTTGAGGAAGAGAATCAAACTATGTTTTTGTTATATTTCTTTCCTGAGTCTTATGAGAGTTTTGTTGATACTATAATGTATAGTAAAAATACAATCTCGATTAATGATATTAAGGATGCTCTATTGTCTAAAGAACTGAAGAAGTCAGTTTCTAGTTCTGGTGGAGACAATGTAGGTTCTGGATTAACTGTGAAGAGTTGCGGGAATGTGAATAATGGTAGAAACTGTGGATTGCATTCGATGTTGAAATCTGAGTTGAGATGCTTTTACTGTAAGAAAATTTGGCACATAAGAAAGAATTGTCCACATAGAAATAAGAGAAGAGTTCAGGAATCAAGGGCAACAGTAGCTCAGAATAATATTGTATGGTTTCAGGATAATTTTGATGACGGAGAAAGCAGTGAAGTTTTGACAGTTACTGCATCTAGATCTGAAGATAGTTGGGTTGTTGACACTGGTGCAACTTATCACATGAAATTTTTTAGGAAACTGTTTATTTTTTTTAGAGAATGGAGAGGCAGTGTGAAATTGGGAGATTGTGAGAAGCTGAGTATTGAAGGTAGTGGCTCATTGAAGACCAGGATGCATGATGGGATGGTTAGAAAACTTGATGCTTGGTATGTCCCAGGGTTGCGAAGAAATTTGATTTGACTAAGCAAGGTTTTGGTTTCTCTGAAAGAGGTAGAGAGATTTGGTTGTTCAAGGGTTCAGTAGTGATGAAAGGTAAATTACAGAATGGAATTTATGCCTTGGTTGGTAACTCAGTGGTTCCGAATGGTGTTATGACTGTTGGAAGTTCAACTGTGGAAAAGGTAGAGTTTGTGATCGAGACTCCGGAATAGTCAAAGTTCGATCAAGTTGATTCACATATTGTAGCAAAAAGGAAAAAGGTAGCGCTACTGGGAAATGGTGCAGATTTGAGATCTGGTATGAAAGATTGTAAATTGCAGTCCCTTGGCAATGCATGGGGTTTGCATTTGTGATTTGTTGCTTGGTGTTGATGGTAAACTCCTTGGTGTGGAGGGTAACAAGGTGAAGCTAGCAAGTGGAGAGGAGTCCGAGCTGGGCTTGGATTTGGTTCATGATTGCGAAGCTTGAGGCCCTTTAGGGAGTGGCAGAAGAGTGGTTCTTTGATTCTGAATTGAAACGGGTAAGAAAATTCAATTCAAGGTGGAGAATTGATGAGATTGAATTGTTTTTTTCTTGAAGAATGTTGAAGCCATTTGATGTTTGATAAAAGCAAACAAGGTTTGGAACAGATTGGTGAAAAGAATAGAAGATTTGGAGTTTGATGAGAAGGACACAGCCATGGCCACGGTCGTGTCCTCACCCATGTGATGCATTTCTTCTGTTTGGCTCGACACACGGTCTGGAGGTGTTGCCCGTGTCTTATGTACCACGACCGTGTCTTTAATCTGGAGGGTTTAGGACGTGGTTTAGGGTTTGGGTAAACCTAGTTTGGCTTGTATTCTTTGTAAACATATAAATAGGTGGCTTAGGAAATTTCTTGTTAAGCCTTTGGAAGCTTGTTAAGCCTTGTTGAAGACTTGTGATAGTGTTGTTAGCTTTTGATAGTTGTTATATGCCTTTTTGCTGTTTCTATGAGAATAGAGAATCGTTCTGTCTCTGCCCATGGACATAGGTCGATTGACTTAACTACGTAACTCTTGTGTGATTGTGATCTCTACGTTTTATTCGCGTTCTTCTATCGCATGTTTTCCTGACAGATTGTTTATCATATTTTTCTTAGACTATTTGTTCTAGATGAATAAAATTTCAAAACAACGTTCTGAACCAAAAAATTTTACATAAGCCTCTAGCTAAGACAATCTCTATTAAAATTTCAGAACAGTTGCGTTAGATTTAAAGAGTGGTGGGTTGCTCAGAAAATCTGAATGGCTTCAAGTTCTTGATCTAGAGAATTAGTATTCAAGTACTTGACGCTTGATGTAGAGTGTGTATTTATATTGTTGTGCACTCTCTCGCCTCTTGACAACGAATATTGAGTGATATTAAGTGGTACTTTGGTATTTGATTAGAGAGTTTGAAGTTAAAAAATTCATATATTTTTGATAGATTAACATAGACTTTGTATTGTAAGAAAAAAATTACAATTTATAACATTTTAAATTAAAAATAATTACTACATACAAGGACGGAAGGGAGGGGAGCCAAGGGGTCCTGTGACCCCAATTCCGATGAAATCCTAATATGTAATGTTTATATAAGATAAGGTCTTATATGTATAGTTTTATTATAATATCTTTTTAAATCCTTAAAATTTTAAAAATAAACAATTGAACCCTTAATTTGATAATCGTCTCTTCGTTTGTCACTAAAATCACAGCCAATTTCTGTGATGCCATTCAACGGTGTTCCTGTGTGAAAATCATCCTGCCTCTGTCACTGACTATATACTATTACATTTTATATGCCAAATTTTACATTTCATTCCATAGGTTGTAATCAGAAAAAAACATAAATCAACCCAAAAACAATTAAAAAAAGTACTCAATTTTTTTTTTTGCTTTTCATGGTATAAATTAGGTAGTTTTTTTGGTTGTTTTTCCCTGATATTGCGACAACTTTGTCGCTGTTTTGTCAAAACACAGAACATTGACCAAACTGCGAGGAATGCTGTTAGTCGCAATTTTGCGACAACATTTTTTGCAAAAATATTTTTGCAACGACCTTTGTGACAAATTCCGACAAAAGCTATGTCGCGACAGCAACACTGTTTCTGCGACGCGATTGCATTTTTTGTGACAAAATTTGTTGTCGCAATTCTGTCATTTTCTTGCAGTGAGCAACGTTTATAATCTTTCTTTCTGGTTCAGTTTATCCTTGTGTGTCAAACTTATCTTTTAAAAAGAAAATTTTTTGTGTGGTTTTTCACCTCACCGATCAGGATCCAAACGAAGGGAGGCGAAGATCAAATGTTTCATGTTTGAAGATTTAATTGCTATAATCCACTGATGCATCAGAAGGTCCGGCCAAAGATGAGGCGGCTCCTCCATTCATTGCAAGTGGCTTGCGCATTAACCCTTTCTAATAGTTTTCAATGACGTTATTATCAGCCAAAAACTACAGTGGGTTCCAGTCAACGCAGTGGTTATACATCATACGATCAATGAAAATAAATCCCTCTTCTTTTTCTCCACATAAGTCGGCTAACTTGCGCCATGCATGTATGTTATTGAGCCAATCCTGGTTTGCGGTCCTTATATGAAGAACTTATACATGCATGCACAGTTAACATCATTTCAGCAACTCATACATCACGTATGTGCATGTCTTATCAGACATAAATTGACTTATTGGCTAATATCAGAACTGTCCACGAGTTAACAACGTGAAAAATGGTTCAAACCATCAATATCAAGGCTTAATTCCTTGCTTATAAGTCCAGTAGACCAGGAGAAGGATCTATCAGTTTGTTTGACGAACACACATTGGAGAACACTAAACAGAGTCCCACTTTTTGTCTTATAAGTACTATATATCAGCTCTGAATTTTCCCTTGAGTAAGAAATGGAGAGAATTCCGTTCAAACAATCAAACCATTTAAGGGGAAGATGACTTTGCCTCGTACCCGTTATTAACTCAGACCAATTAAACTTATAATAAGGGGCTGTTGACTTGAGCATTATAAAAGCAAACGAAAATGAGAGCATCACATTAAAAGATAGCAATAATTTGGTCATTGTTTGTTCAAATAAAGAAGCAATAACAGAATGCTAAGTGGCAAATCTCCCACTCAACTCCTTCTCTGCTGGATTCTTTTGACGACAATCCTCTTCAATGAATTACGAGGTATGCTTATATATACAAAATTTCTGTCTAAATATACTGGAACTTCTTTACATGTAATTCAGACAATTTTTTAGACAATGATACAAGTAGTCTTCGAATTAAGTTGAAAGATTACATGATTGGATAATTTATGTTTTTCAACTGTAATTGTGAGAATAGAAACTTTGTTAATTCTAGAATTGATTGGTATAGATGCCCACTTACAATTTTTTCTTAGAGACAACTGCAGATTTTCTATGACAAGTTTTCTGGTGTTGTAGCCTCCACTTAGTCGATTAGATGAATAAACTTCACGATTGATCAGAAAAAAGCTTTGGTGTGGTGGTTTCTGCAGAAGTAGACGTGGTGATTGGTAAAGCAGGAGTCAGTGGACAAAGCAAAATCGGAGTGCAATCACATCGCTGGCCCGCAGCTCCATCTGCCAGTGGCCAGAATCACCCAACCAGAAGGACCAGGGAGCATATTTATGCATTAATCCCTCAGAGGCAACGAATGTGCAGTGGTGGACCTTTCTCAGTTTATAGTCGATGTTCGCCACGTTCTAACCCTTATAACCATGAAACGCCATGGATTCCTTGAGGAATAAAATAGATTTTTACGTTCTGGGATCAGTGCAAATTATGTAGCAGAAGTTACATCTTTCTTCGTCACGACTGTCATGTAGCAGTGTTCTTGTTGAAATTGAAGTGATTTTCTAGAACAAGATTGAAGCCAAACCTTGAAGGAATTGAACAGAGTCAAATGGGGACGGTTTTGTGATGGAAAACGTATAACTAGAGGGACATGGGGAGTTACACGGGTGTGGCACAGACTGTTTGATACGCTGGAAGTGAAACGGATGGAAATTGAGTGGCCATGGCCTGGCACACGGCTGTGACCGTGGCAGGGGACACAGCATGAACCACGACCGTGTTCCAGCCCGTGGAGGTGCAGATCATGCCATTTCAGCCCATGGATGCGGGATTTTGTCCATGTAAGGCAAGCTTCTTTCTGTGTCGCCATTCCTAGCATGTGTCTTATGTTTGTGACGGGGTTTAGGGTTATTTTTTTCTTAGTCTATTTTGGCTCATATTCCTTGTAAACTATAAATAGGTGGATTGTAAACAATCTTGTATGCCTTTGGCCAATTTTGACTCTGAATAATAAAATTATTCGCTCTCTGCCCGTTGACACGTAAATCTTTTGTTCTTGTGTGATTGCTCTTGTTTATTTCCTCGTTATTCTATCATTTGTTTTCCTAACAATTCTTTCTTAGCTACGAAATCTATTTCGATATATTCAATGGTAGTTCCATTACAGTCTACTTTCATTATTTTCTAGTTAAATTGGATTTGTAACTAAACTGTATCACAGCTTAAGTCGTCTGAGTGTGTCACGACCATTGTGTGGTGATTTGTGACTTGTAGTTGGTGAGCAAAAACTATAAAAGAATTATACATTTTTTTTATAGTCAAAAAATTCTGCCACTTCATTAAATCTATGTAAGGGTGTGTTCTCGAATTTCTCATTAGGGAATCGAACGGTCGCGATCGCGAGATTCGAGAGGTTTAAAATTGTTTAGGGTTCAGTGTTGCCCAACGGATCAGGACTTTAAGACGTACCAATCGAATAATTGTAATGAATAAAGAACAGAGTAAAATAAAATATGAATTAATAACTGAGATTAAGCTTAAGAGAAAACTTATGAACTTACACTTGACTCAAAAGAACCTATTGAGGTCATGGTCAATGCAAACAGGATGAATTCAAGTCTTGAACAAAAAAGAACTATGCTACTGTGGAAATAAAAATTTGCAGAGTAAAAGCAAAGATAATGATGAGTGTTGATATGTGTTTTTGTCCTGTAGTGATCCCTATTTTATACTTGGTTTTCTCCTGGCCAGATAGCCACGTTCTCTCCCCACGTCCTCCATTTCTGAGGAAGCCCATATTCATCTTAGACGACGTGCCCAGAAAAAATTCTCACACGTTCCTACTTCGGACGTGTGTTCCGTAAATTACTCCACATTTCCTCGTGCACTGTCGTGGGTGAGTGCTCCTAACTCATCGACTCCTTCCCGAGTCATTCCTTCTGAGAAAATCTTTTCGAAGGTCTAAAACTACTTTTGATCCGCTCCTTCCGAGATTTGAAAACGTGATCCTCAAGTTGTCACGTGTCGCCTGTCTTTTTCTACATCAGCTTTCTTGACTTCCTAACGTCTCGGAGCACCTCGTTTCTCATAACGACGCCTTGTTTCTTGTAATGGAAACCCAACCAGCAACTGTCATGTGTTTTCATCATTATGTGTATTAAATGTGGGTAATAGATGCCCCCTGGAAAAGAACTCATCGAGTGATGTGAAACAAAGCGATTTGACGAGTTTCCGCTGGTGGTGCTTCATCAATCATGATTAGGGTTTTCCACTTCTTATAATAACCCAAGTCATGGTCATTTACTACACTTCAACCACTTTTGCGATCTTTCATTCTCCAAACCTCCATTCATAATTTCCAGTTTATCATTCTTGATTCTTCGTGCAACATGGGTTCAACATCTCTAACCTTTCCATTCACCGGACAATTCCTTAAACCAGTGAATTTACTAGGCAATTGCCACGCCTTAGCCACCGAAGTTTTTGTTTTTCCTTCTACTTTCACAACGGAACTTCTCAGCATGGTTCCGAAGGATGAAATTCCTTTTGTTCAACATGACGAAACCGAATAGGGACCTTTATATACTTTGGGTCCGATTGCTACCCCTGTTGTCGCCGACAAGCTTAACGCCATGGCTACCCACTTTTCGAACACATCAAACAAAGGCATCCTCCATAGTGGTAGCATCAGGAGGATCGTCAATCTATTGCGTTGGCTCGAGACGGCTCCCGGGAACTCCACCAATCCCCACACGAATTTCAAAGTGTGGGTTAACAATCATCTGGCCCCTGTGATGGGGAATTCATGGGAGTTGATGGGCCTTAAAAAGCTAGTGAAGTTGTCTACCCGATCTATGGACTTGAACTGGTATTTCATTGCGGCTCTTACCAGCTTTTGGAACCCCTCAGTGAACCAATTCCAATTTTCAGAGGGCTACATGTCAATCACTATATATGACGTGTTGGCCATATCAGTAGCAAGTCCTGTCGGGTTCTCACTTCCTCTAAGGGCTTCCGAACAACAACATGATATGATGAAGAGCTATTTATCGAGTAAAGACCATAAACTTCCATCTTCTTATGGAGCCTTGATCCCATCGATTATCTCAGTCGTAGCCGAAGGGAAAATCCCTCAAGAGGAGCTCATTAGCGTCTATCTTTACTTGCTCTACAAGTTTATTTCTGCCACCAAGTCTAAGAGACCCACTATGGGTATATTGTTATGGGTTGTGGCCCTTGCTGAATGGATGGAGGATGATGCGGTCATCGAATTCGGACCAATCATTCTTGCATATGTGTACCTTGGGCTTCCGTCTGCCATTCACGAAAATTCCACCATGTCAAGCGTGCCATACTCGCTGGTGCAACTTTGGGGGGAGAATTACTTCCCGAATATTCATGCCATCATCAACAGGCGAAAAGATCGGGACCCAGCCGCCAAAATCTTGCTCGAAGAGTACATTGCTTACCTCGCTAATAAAGGCATAGTTCTGCAACGAGAGACGCTCATTGAATGGTGTCCCTTCCATCCTCTTGACACTCAAGGCCTCAATCCTTACTCGACCTCCCTTTTCACAAATCCGAGTGGTTCGGGAAATTTGCTAGTTTGACACTCGATTTTGGCGTGTCGAGATCTCCCTTTGTTGTCTGGTTCTTATTCAGCTAACAATATTTCCTTCCACGCCATGTTGAGCAGTACACACCCAATCTCTACAGCCGACAATTTGGATTGGTCCAATCGGTGCCTTATACATTCATCTGGACCATTAATCAACCTAGGAAAAGAGAGCAGACAAAACTCATTGAGTTATCCTTACTTAGGAGCAAAACTGGAAGAATGCTATTGGGACAGTTTCATTTTCAGAGAGGATGACTCCCTATGTTGGTGCGACCCGCGTCTTCCAAACCATATGGGCGCCATATTAGGACAAATTTGTCACATAAGGTTTGTCTCGATTCAGTGACATTCTCAAAGATCGAGGTACATTCACATAGTTTTCTTGAACTTCTTTTGTATTTCGAACTAATTGGATTTCTTCTTGTTTCAACAAGGTCAACTCTTCTAACAGAAGCTTGGGACGTGGCCTCTTAGAAAAAAGGCAATCTGTCGAAAAGAAATCATAATCAAGGGGTCATGTCGCCGCGAACGATCTCCTGATGAGGAGGCTCGCGGAGCTCTTGAGGAGCCGCCCCATTACAAGAGGCCTCATCCAACTGTCACTCGTTCTCGAGAACCTGAGATAACCCAATCATCACGTGACGAAAGGCTCGCTCTTGATCAACCCTTTGGCAACACATCCTTCGATAACCCCTCGAGAGTCGACCGAACAGAAGGGAAGAAACCAATAGTGGTTAAGCCTCGTCTTGAGGATGATCCACAGCTGCAAGAAACTGTAAGTACTCCATGTCGTACCCTAATCTGAGAGTTTCTTGATTTCTAACTTCGATGTTTTGGCAGATTGCCCGCTCTATGGTTGAGACGAGGCATTGAGTGGTCTCTCAAGAGGAAGCTGCCGGTTCAATCCCAGACATAACTTCCTCAGAGTAGGATTTGGCTCAACGCGCTTCTGCGCTGCTGGAAGTGCCGAGCTTGGCCGTCACACTCATCATTCCTTCCGATAGTGGCAGCATCCCTGCAAAAAATATAGGCGAGAACCTTTCTCCCGAGGCCACCGATCTTCTTCTCGAGACTTCTGTTATTCCTCCAATATCTCATGCGCTAAGTATTGTCAAGGAACCTCCCGCTATGGACTTTCCCCTTGGTGCCTTATAGTGGTCCTCTGGCCAAAACAACTATTCTTAATAAGGAGGAGATGGCAGCGTCGATCGGCCCTGAAATTCCTAAAGGAAAAGCCTCAGGTTCGTCCATTTGGCGTTTCTCCTTATTGTGTTCAACCCTAGTAAAGATTTTTTTCTTTTGCTTAGCAGAGCCTGCCCTTCAAGAGGGGCTTTCTACTGTCGTGACCCTCTCAAGTTTTGAATCTTTCTCCATAAGTGATTCTAGTGGAGAGACGAGAGCGACACGTGCGACTTCAATGGTCTCGAATTCAGAAGTTGAGGGGCAATCACTTAAGCATCCACGAGGAGTCTTCGAATAGGTCACTGAAGGGCAGTCGGTTGTCATCTCCTGAAACAAAGTGAACTCAGGAACTTTATATCCCCGAGGAAAATGGTAGTCTTTATCAATGTAATAGCGATATGGTTTGCGATAAACTGGTCGATTTATTGGTTGGAGCTGTGGCCCGAACATGCGTTCAATCATGTTGGTTAGCATTTCCTACGTTACGCCGGG
Source organism: Flueggea neowawraea (assembly GCA_948243855.1). Classification (NCBI taxonomy): domain Eukaryota; kingdom Viridiplantae; phylum Streptophyta; class Magnoliopsida; order Malpighiales; family Phyllanthaceae; genus Flueggea; species Flueggea neowawraea. The sequence goes on from CAODLS012534199.1 coordinate 15,805, forward strand.
TGGAGGCTGAACCCCAGGATACGGAATGTGAGTTTCGATATGAGCAGGAGAAGGACTTCCCGAGATCATACCATAGGGTTGCATTCCTGAATGCGTAGGTGGCTGACTTCCTGAGACGAGACCTCCACTAGGCTGTGTTCCCAGGTGAGTAGGGGGTTGACCTCCCGCAATAGGAATTCCATAGGGTTGTGTTCCCGAATGAGTTGGGGGTTGTCCTTCCGAGATCAGACCGCCATAGGATTGTGTTCCCGGATGGATGGGAGGTTGGCCTCCTGTGACGAGACCTTGTGTCCCTGAATGGCTCTATATGGTTGTATGGCATATGACGACATGATCGAACTTGGATACGCCATAGGGGAAACATACTGATATATTCCTACGGTATATCCTCCTAATATTTTGGACTGTACCCCGATGAGCGAACTGGACATATTTGGCAGGATGATACTTCGCTGCCCCAAACTATTCAACACGGGGGTTGAAAACGCATTGATCCCACTTGTTCCCGCGTGCAAGGTTTCGGTGCCTATTTGTCTATAAGAAAGATCACTGCGAGGATTCGTATCAGTAACCAGCACTATTCTAGTGGAATACACCAGGGGTATCGGTTCATACACCACATTAGTTGTTACCGCGGGATATCCCAAGGGTACTTCCGAGGTCCTTGCTGGGGTTGCTCCCAAGAAGGGCGTTGGTTCTTCACTAGTTACAAGACGTTTCCCCTTTTCGGCCCGAGCTTCTATGGCTATCTCAAGTTCCTTCACGATTTGTCTTCCGAGAGGTGCGTGTAGATCGTGATAGAGGTGATTGAGATCCCCTACTATACGATCATCTTCACGTCGCACCTGCGCATACCAATCATTAGTTAGCCTCAGGAACTCCTTGGATTGTTTGCCTGTCAGAGTGGTTGCATGCATTTTTTGCCCTTAGATAGCTTTTGGTAGATGGGGCACTTGCTTATCGAAGTGATCTCCTAATTCCCTTTTGTGGGTTTGAAACATCTTTTCCAATGTGTCATTTACCCTTATCGAAAAATCAGCTATATGTTGGCGCAAAACAACGTAATGTGCCGCCATAAGATCCTGGTTTTCAGAGCTTTCAGATCCCTCATTTTCGAAAAGGAGATGCCTCCCGACGGGAAGCCTCTTCTGGATTTGCGAGGTTAGCATTTCGTGTAGCACGTCTTGCCATAACCTCCCACCGTGGTCGCCAAAAACTGTTCTTGAATTTCTCCTTAGCAAATCGAATGGTCGCGGGCTCGAAATTCGAGAGGTTTAAAATTATTTGGGGTTCGGTGTTGCCTAACGGATCAAGACTTTCAGACGTACCAATCAAATAATCATAACGAATAAAGAAACAAAATAAAATAAAAGATGAATTAATAACTAAGATTAAGCTTAAGAAAGAACTCGTGAGCTTACAATTGACTCAAAAGAACCTATTGAGGCCATGGTCAATGCAAACAGGACGAATTCAAATCTTGCACAAAAGAGAACTATGCTACCGTGGAAATAAAAATTTGTAGAATAAAAGCAAAGATAATGATGAATGTTGATGTGTGTTTTTGTCCTGTAGTGATCACTATTTTATACTTGATTTTCTCCCGACTAGATAGCCACATTATCTCCCCACGTCCTCCATTTCTGAGGAAGCCCACGTTCTTCTTTGACGTCGTGCCCCAAAAAACTCTCACACTTTCCTACTTTGGACGTATGCTCTGTAAATTACTCCACGTTTCCTTATGCACTGTCGTGGGTGAGTGCTCATAACTCATCGGCTCCTCCCGAGTCATTCCTTTCGAGAAAATCTTTCCGAAAGTCTAAAACTACTCTCAATCTGCTCTTTTTTTTCATTGACCAATTAAACTTCTAAAACGAGGCAGCTGACTTGAGCATTATAAAATTAATGAAACCGGAAATTAATGCCTTCCTATCCAGTAACCCAAAGAGACAATAGTTCTATTATCGTTAAAGAGAATGCCAAGGAAATCTGCAGGTCGACTCCTCTGCTGGATTCTTTTGACGTCAATCCTCTTCTTCCAATTACCAGGTCTCTATGCAGGTAGTTTAGTCGATCAAGTTTAACAATTATTCTCAAATATATTTTTTTCTTTTATTTCCCAATAAGTTGAAATGTCATGATACATTCTTCTCTAGTAATTTTTATACATTGATACGAGTTGTTCACAGAGTTGAAAGATCATATGATTAGTAAATTATTTATAACTTTATAATTTGTGCAGCCAATGAAGTAGGAGGCAATGGACAAAACAAAATCAACCCGAAAAGAAGTCACTCGCCCACAGCTCCCTCTAACCACGGCCAGAATCACCCTCAAGGGCCTTGAAGTCTGGAGTTGTGCCAGAATCCTGCGAAAGGGGACAAAATTATAGGGATTGTACGATAATGGGTGACCTTCAAAATTCACTGGGCACTCCTTCAGGGGCATACAGTAATGGAAGAAAGGGGGGTCTTAATGGGTCCCCGCCCCCCTCCCCACAATAGATACACATCCATTATCTATGCTATAGCCTATATAAATAGTTTTTTTTCTCTAATATTAATAATACAACTCTTGAAAGTTTAAATTATTTATCAACATGTTATCAATAAATTTGCAGTTTAGTTGGAATCGTTTCAAGTAAATATTTGAAGATTTATTGATAATATACATTTTAATTTTATTTTTTTTCTTTTTAACTTTTTTCTTTTCCGCCAAAATTGAATTCAAATTGAGATTTAGGTTGTAAATTCGTCATTTAGTGGGACTTAGGGCATCCCCAACCGGTTCCATAAATATAATATTTTATTTTATTATTTATCTCAAATTTTAAACTAAACTCTATTTTTACTACAATTTAATTTATTTTTTAAATATTTTTTTAATAAAATAATTAATAATTTTAACAAATCTATAATTATCTAACAAATTTAACTAGTTATTATTTATTCTTCAATATTATTCATCTACTTTATCAATAAAATGTTTATTTTTTAATATTTTTTTCTTCAAAATATAAATTTTAAAAAAATTAAATATAATTTAAAAAAAAATAACACACAAATAAAAATAAACTAATATATTTTAACTCTCTATCTTATTTATAATATCCGGACGCTTTTAATACTTCTTGTTCTTGGTTTGCTAATGCTGTGGTTTCGCTGACTTGTCTATTATGTCTGGTCACTTCTGTCAAAATTGTGCGCCCTTGTGGGCAATTGGCGACTCAACAGCATATAATACTGCTTATTCCATCAGGTGAACTCGGATCAAATTTATAAATATTCATTAATATACCTAAACTTCAAATTTACAACGAAGGCAAGATTATGCTTTTTGTAAGAGCATCATGAAATAATTGAAACAACCTGGGTAAAGCTACTAAAACAATCTGCTAAAGAACGCAAAGTTTTTTCTCAATTTGTGCGTGTCATCTTTTTGCAGGGGGCTAAAGAACGTAAAGTTAAAGAGAAAAGAAAAGTATCAAACTGACACCATCACATTAAATCAAACCAACTATGGTGATTATGGGGTCAGTGTCATAAATGCGAAGTAGAGAGACCAAGAGCTATAGCAAATCTAGCCAGGATGAATAATCGCCCAATTTTAACCCTAACTATTTGCCGGATATGCCGATCAAAGAACCCTCATGTCTCATTACTGGTTGCTTCCTCTTGACCTTTATCTTCTTCATTACAAGCCTGCAAGGAATAGTTCCGCACTCCACGAAAAATCTTCCGTTTGTTTATGGTCCAGAAAACATCTCGTCTCTAATCCTCGTTTAATTATTTTTTTTTTTATTTACAATATAGTGACCAATTGGTTGGAACAGCGGCGGATCCAGGTGGGTTCGAACCCACCGGCGGTGGGATTACCCCTATTACCCTCCTCCTCCCCCCCCCCACTATCCCTTCATGGCCGCCACCCCTGGTCTGCTCTGCTCTTTGAATCGTTGGAAACCCTAAGGAAGAAAGGAGGCGCTGCAAAACGACGGCGTTTTGTTTAAAAGTCAGCGAACGACATGTCGTTATCTATCGAACGACCTGTCGTTCGCTGAGCACAGAAGAAAAAACGCGTAAAAGCATGCCCTGGTTTCTCAAATCTCACTCCACTTCTTACTCTCTCGTCTCTGCTCCACTCAGCTCCCGTCTCCCTCGCTGCTCTGCAACTCGCCACCGCCCAGTGCCCACCTCCGTTCGCTGCCTTCTTCTAGCCACCGTCCGACTCCGACGTCTTCTGCTGCCTTCCGGTGAGAATCAACTAATTTCTTTTTTTTTTATATCAACTAATTTAGGGTTTTTTGATTGTTAGGTTAATAGGTTTAGTTTCAATTTAATTGGAATTAGATTGTTGAGTTGAGTAGCTTGAGTTATACGAACTAAAGAATGCCCTGGTTTTGTTGTTGAATTGAATTGAGTTGTTGTGCATTTGTTTGAGTTTGGAGTATTACATATGATTTCATGCTTTGATGTTTGATGAGTATTTCGTATAATTTCATGTTCTGATGCTTGTTTTGGCGTTCAACATATTCTTAGGAATCTTCTGCTCTTTTTTCATCGGATGATGATACTTGAGATTCATGATGCTTGTTTGATTCTAGTTAATGTTTGATTCATGGTGCACTTGTTTGATTCTAGTTAACTTATCCCATATTTGCTACTAGAGTTGCTCTTTGGACATTTATCTGAGATTATGTTTGTGAGCTAGTTGTTTTCTTCTTCTTTTGAGATGGCACACACCATGTGTTTGTAGAAAGGTCTAGACCAGTTTTTGGTAACAGATTTACTCTCTTCGCTTTGTCATGGTATGGTTCATGAGTTTATTTACTTACCTTTGCCTATTCGAGCTACTGCAATAGGTTTACCTGAAGCTAATCTTCTTGTTGTACAAGATTAATGATTTTACTGCACCTATTGTGGTGTTTACCGGCTGATTGAAGCTACTATACTGCTTTCAATTTGGCACCTGTTATGGTGTTTTATGTGTTGGTGCAAATCACTCACTGTGGTGATCTGTTTTTGCTGCTACTGAACCTGAGATGGACCTGTTGTAATTGGAAATTGAATGATTCAATTTTCATGTAATTTTACTTTAGCATTCAAGTAGTATTTAAGTTATATTCAACTAGTATTTAACTGGCATCCAATATTTTGTGAAAATTTTCAGTCTTGGAGCATGACATGCACGCGCCTGCACTGTAGGGCACATGGACCTCAGGCGCCCAAAGTAAACGAAGTCCGCCTCCACGCTCAGGGATTTCTGGATCTGCCACTGGGTTGGAACATATGGTTTGTGCAGATGATGTGAATGGAATTATGAGTGTTGGAGGAGGTGAAACAAAATCCAGAGTAGGAGGAAGCAATTCGCAAATTGGTCCCTCGGCGGTCGTAACTCCGCGGCCAGCTCCACCACCAAAGCGGCCAGCGCACCCTCCACCACCCAGCAGAGCTAAATGCTCCGTTTATATGCGCTGCCACTGTCGCCCTCCAAGACAGAGTGCTACTTCCCTGGAATATTCGAAACGTTTGCTTGGTATTGGTACGAGGAGGCGGCCCTGATCGATGCCGATGGAAGGAAGCAATTTCAAGATTTAGTTACTAGCTAGTTTCCGAATATGAATTCTGTAATTGTATTGTCATGTTATCGTAGAAAATTGTTCCATAACTATTATTGAACTCCACAGAATTGATTTATTTTTATATAGTTTGAAACTAACATATATTAATTGATACATTGTTTTATCAAAAGTGGGTCTATATTTTTAAAAGGACCTCTGGTCTTTTTTAAGTTTCTTTTTCATTAATTCAGTGAGTTTGGTTTAATTTATATATAAAAAATCATCTCTCTCTGTTTCTTTCTCTTGGCCCAATAAGAGCCTTATATTAGGCTATCATTTTGAATGGAAATTGCTCTTCCAAATAGCAGAAAAACCCAGTTATGTTAGAACTAAATTGTAGCCAACTCTTCTCCAAGTAGAGTGATCTTATAGCCCATATTGATGCCCAACAACACCTACCCCTTTAGAACTTCATTCACACTGTCTCAGCTCTCAAGGGGGATTAAAAAAAGAAAGAAAAAGGAAAAAATGAACCCACCCTTGTAAGTAAATGAGGTTGTTTTTATGATAACTCACTTTAATTGCTCTCGGCACAAATCGCTACACTAATTTCATCGTGCTGAAATTGACTTCAGCAATAAGCTTTCGCTCTATTTATTTAAAAAAAAAACAGTTGTCCTTTAATTGTTAGTCGGCATTCAACAAATAAGTAAAACACTTCCTTGACTGGATCTTGCTTCTTTGACGATAATGCCATTTAGCAAATTCCTATAATTTATACTAGAACGTGAAAACCCAATATAATAAGAAAATATGGGATTTTGGAAGGATGAGTATGAAATGGGGAAATTTGACTTGGAAGAGAAATCTGACCTGGCAACAAGCAAATTCATCCAGTCCAAGGATGAGAAATTCTCAACTGTCCAAATTAGGCTGACTCACCATGAATATTAGGCCTTGTTTGGTTGAGCAATCCCGTACAAGAAAGACAATTGGCACAAAATTTACACCAGCTCCTCCCTATACGGAAAAAAAGTCCACATAACCAATCATCACTCTTTCATCTCCCCTCCCCCTCTGTCTGTGTCTGCAAAGAGCAAACCAATTATTTGGCAAAAAACAGAAACTTTCTTCGCATTTTAGCAAAGACAGGAAGTTTGATTCAATTCCCTCCCACAGCAAAGTGTTAGTCCTGATTGTTTGATTCAATTCCTTCCCACAGCAAAGTCTTAGTCCTGATCTGCCTGTCAACTTTGTTTCACGAAAACAAAATCAAAGAACGATTACAGCTCATAACTTCGCACAAGATGCCATCTTCAAACATCCTCCCTATAACTAACCCTCACCTCCACCAATCTTCTAAGACTCTAGCTTTAGACCCCAAATCAGCACCAACACCCAAAATGTTTCTAAAGCAAGATCTTGGTGATGACCCATCAACGAAGCTCTTGATTTCATCACCTTTTGATGATGAAACCACCATTTCTATGAAGCCTCTTTTGTCTAAGACTTCAAGCTTTGTGGGTTCTAATTCTAATTCTAGCGCTAGTCCTACAAGTTCTAGCCCTGTTTATTATCAACAGAGACGGCGTCGGGTCAATAGCGATAGCTCTCTTTCTTCGCATTCTGAGGGTAGTGGTCGAGGCCAGACTCTCGCGGATGATGTGGGTCATGCTGCTTCTGAGACTTTTCTCATTACTAGATTGAGTTTGAAGCTCTTGAAGTATCT
>CAODLS012534312.1:0-10184 GCA_948243855.1 Flueggea neowawraea
ATTATATTTTTATTTGTTATTCATATTTATTTAAATATGATGTTTGGGTATAAGTTTTGTACTTTGAGGCTTGTGCGGGATGAGCCGGGCTTCCATAGACGGTTCATTTCGTACGCCGGTCGCGGCCCCGGGAATGGGTCGTGACATATAGTTTTGTGTTTCTTCCATTAACATTTATTTATTTATTTATTCACTTATTGTCACTTTTGCGCAATTTTAGAATTCAGAAGGATAATTATAATTAATATTTCCTAACATTTTTAAACTGTAATTTCGATGCATTTATAAAAAAAAACGTAATTAATTTAATGCTAATTTCTGATAGTTTTGACACAGATTTTTTATTTTAGAAACAACACATTAATTTCTGAAAATGTCATGAAGTTTAAAAGTTAAATTTTAAAAAGCCAAAGTTTTGATAGCTACAGGAACAAAAATGTTACTCATCAACATCTTACGACTAGCATAATCTTATATAATTGTTGCAAAATAGGTACTATTTGAAGGACGGGGTAATTGAGGGAGACACACCATTTCATAAGGCTCATGGATTCCATGCTTTTGACTTAACTAACAAAGCAGATACTGCCTTCAATGAAGCTATATATAATAGTACATCACTAATCATGAAGAAAGTTCTTGAGAAATACAATGGAATTGAGAGCCTAAAAGAGGTGGTCGATGTTGGGGGTGGAGTTGGTGCAACTCTTGGCTTGATTTTCTCCTAGTATCCACACTGCACATCAAGGGCATTAACTTTGATTTGCCACTTGTTATTAAAGATGCTCCAGCAATTCCAGGTAATTATTCATTTATCATTTTGCAATTAAATAAAAAAGTGAATATATACACACATTCATACGGAAATAGAAAGTGACTCAATCCCCTATACATGTACACTCTGCCATCCACGCAGGAGTTATGGTACTTTTAAAATCATATACTTTATGTATTTTTGATTTTTGATATTTAACAATTAAATCTTAATTAAGATTTTGATATTATATGATTTTAAAATATTAATTAAATTTAATTAAATTATTTGTCGTATTTTTTTTAAATATGGACACTGCATTTCTTAATTTTGTAGGCATCCATCATGTGGGAGGAGATATGTTTACGGTTGTGCCTAAAGGAGAATCTGTTTTTATAAAAAAATTGAACCTGAAAACTCAAATTAATTATAACATACACTTAATTATTTGAACTAACCTCATAGCAAATTTGTTAATTATTTTTAAATCAAAGAATTTTTTTTGCCTTTTCTAACTTGTCAAAAATAAAACATTTTTTTGTCTTCTTAATCTTTGTTAATTTATTTGTGTTTATAAGTAATAGTCTAAATTAAGACACACATGAGTAATATGACCAACACTAGTAATATGTATTTTTATGGTGGAAAGGTGATATTGGTAGAGCAACTAGTTCCAGAGTTTCCTGGAATCGACAGTCTCAAAAAATGTGGTTGAATTAGATATGGATATGCTTTTGTTAACTTCTGGAGCAAAGGAAAGAACAAAGAAAGAATATGAAACTTTGGCTCTAGGTGCTGGATTTGATGCCGTCAAGTTTGTTTGTTGTGCTTGTGGCTTTTGGATAATCGAATTCCACATAACATTGGCGAAGTGATGAAGAATCCTCTGGTCCTCATTCTCTCTGTCCGCACTCACTAGTCACTAGTTGATTGCGCCAAAGCCCAGGTCTGATTTGAAGAAATAACAAATCCATGTCTCTAATTTGAAGAAAAAACGCAGATTTTGTAATGGGTATCAGTGGTTTGCAAAGCAAAGGCTTTGGGTTTGTTTTTGTGATGATGTTGGGATTCTTGATTGGAATTCTTTACGTTGTTTGCTCTATTTCTTTAATTGTTGCCCATTTGGTGGAGAAAGAAACAAAGAGGGATGAGAAAGAGTGAGAGAGTGACCGACGATAAGAGGCCTATGATTAAACAAAAGGAAAAAAGCACACAAATATACCACAAAAAAAGCCTTAATTTCTCAAATACAGCAACATTATAAAACCTATTATATAAATAGAAACACAAAAAAAATACAATTTTACAAATGTCACAAATTGACCTCTTTTTGACTGCGCGTCATAAAGTTGACTACATGTTGATCACATCACAAAGTTTAACCACACGTTAAAAGTTTGTCCAGTCGCAAAACGAGTATAAAACGAGAACAAATCCAATACAAATGAGTACAAAACGAGAACAAACTCAGTATAAATGAGTACAAAACGAGAACAAACCGAGTACAAATGAGTACATAACAAGAACAAACTGAATACGAATGAGCAAATGCACACAAAATTGAGTATAAACTGAGCACTTTGATCACTAGAAAAATGAGTATAAAACAAGTACAACAAATGCTTATAAAAAGAGTAAAAAAATGAGTACAAAGAGAAAAAGTTAAAAAATTCTTCTTAATTTGTTATGTTGTTTGGTAAAATTACAAGTACAAATGCGAACAACACCAACAAATAGTTTAAAAATATTGCACAAAATGAGTACAAGTCAAAAAAATTTACAAAGGCATTTTAATATTTTCTTATTATTTGGTAAAATTAGTAATTTAGTTTAATTTGGGTCATTCAAATTCAAGTTTAAAATTTTTTAAATAATTATTAGTAATTCTTATTCAATTTTTTAGGCTATTTAAAGTTGTCCTTTTTGAATAAATTAATGAAAACTAATTAATTAAGGACTAATCCTATAATTTTAGAAAATGTTAAGGACTAAAAACATTGTTGTTTGACAAAAACCATTACGCAGTAGCTAAGGTTTGAAACCCTAACCACTGTTGCCTCCAGGATATCCACTAGCACTCTGCCACTGCTCCCTCTCTCTGTCGCGCGCCTCTATCTCTCTCTCTCACCCTTTTTCGTCGTCGTTTTCTTCGTTTACACAATAAGGAGAAGAAAGACGTCGCTGAGGAGGAAGAGAAGGAGGAATGGGGAGAGAGGAGACGGAGGAAACAAAAGTGATGCGATAGATAGATAGATAGATAGATAGAGAGAGAGAGAGAGAGAGAGAGAGAGAAGACTAAGGCGAGAGAGAAAAAGGAAAGGGACAAAGAGAAGAGTGAGGCAGCAGTGAAGGAGAAGCCAAAAAACAAAGGAGGCATCAATGAAGGGACACAGAGAAGTTGAGAAGGAGTCAAATGGAGAGAAAGAACCGAGAGGTAGGGTGAGGCTGAAGAAAGAGAAAGAGACAAATGGAGAGAAGAAAAAAAGAAGGTATAATGGCGCATGAAACATACCTAAATGTTCTATTTTGGAATTTATAATACCGATTGTACTATTAAAGAGATTATAATACATGTTTTTTTGCCAAGGTCAGGTAGCTCAGTTGATGAGCACCCATGTCTAAGACCAAAAGATCTTGGGTTCAAATCTTAAAAGCATCCAGATATTTTATAATTATTATAGAGTTTGGTCTCCCCTATATGAGGCCAATAATGAATAAATACAGGAGTTTCCTTTTAAAAAAATAATACATGTTGTTTTACATATAAAATTTAAATGTAAAAAAAAGACGGGTGGTGTAATTTCATCTAAACAAAAAGAGAAGGAGAAGAGGTGCTAATAAATCTATTAATATCTTTTTCATTAAAACCAATTGTGTTGATGTATTTGTAGGGCTAAGGGTAATGGTAATTCAATCTTTGTATTTAAAAAATTAATGGCCCCATGTAATAGCCCGCCTGTTTCGATTAGAGTTCATGTAGCTTTCGAATCGAGCTCGATTTTATCTTGGATAATTGGAGTTTGGATTATTTTTTTTATGATCTTTGGTGTTTAATGATGATAATTATGCATGGTTTGGTGTTATGGAACCTCGAGGATGGTTCGTGACAAGTCGAGTATGTGGGCTAAGGTGCTTGCAACATACGTTAGAACAAGTTTGATGTACGCTATCTGGGTTCTGAAGATCAAAGTGCATTGTGAAGATAATGACGTACGTTGTGTTGTATTTCTTTGGATCCGTGGCTACTGGATGCATCATAACATACGTTAAGGGTGTGTAACATACATTGTGGATGGTAGCAACATGCGTTGGGGTTCATAATGACGTACGTTGCTGTGTATTTCGCTGAAACACGTTCGTCTTCATAACCCGACCCCTTTTCGGCCTCCACTCGTTTCCGTCACTCATTTCACTCCTAAATCCATCTCTTAGCGTCTCCCAATGTCTCTCATTGTTTCCTTTTGCTCCCTTGAGGTAAGAACACGTCTTAATTCATTTATTTTCTTTCATTTTTGGATTGAATCACGTTTTGATTCATAGGTTTGATGGGTGACGGTTTTGAAGATCTGAGTTAATTCTATTTGTTTATGATTAAATGGATGTTGTAGGTTGTTAGATTATGATTTTTTGAGATTAGATTAACGAGATCAAGCCTTGAATCAGGAGATTTGATGAGTTTTTGTTTAGACTAGGGTTCCAGATAGTTTTGATCAATTTTGGACAAATCTGTTGCTTGTTGGTGAATTTGTTGATGGATTAGTGTTCCTGAGGTTGAGATTGACCAATGTGGTTATTTAGTTTCGATTTTTGTCGGTTGAATCAAGAGTTCAGTAATTTTGGGAATAAATTTTGGTCCACAATTTAGTTTTGTAAATTTTTAGAAAGTTGAACCTAGATTTGAAATTTTTGAATGTTGACGACTAGTTTTGTAATTTTAAAAACTGGAGCTATATATTTGTAATTTTGGAAAATTTTGGGATAGATTTTTAATTTCAAGGAATTAAGTATGGATTTGTAATTTCTGAGAGTTTGAGGACTCATTTGAGAATTTTGACTACTAGAGGACTAGTTGGTTATTTCAGAATACTTTGAAGACTATTTTATAATTTGCCAAGTCTTGGGGACTAAAGTGTAAATTTATATGGGCCAAGGACCAAACTAATTTCAAGTAGATTTTGAATTTTGGGTCCAGAGTGATATATTCTCACTCGAGATGGATTTTCTGGGACTTTGAGGGTCTGCGTTTGCATTTGCATACCATGTATTTTGGTATCGCCACAGTACCAGCACCATGTCTTTGACTTTTCTTTGATAAATTGTTTCAGCTTTGTATCCTGGTTAGCGAGTTTAGCCAGTTGCCAGTGGTACGTCTTTGCGCCATTCAACTTGGATATCCAGGTGAGTGAAATGACAGTTTCAGACACATAGACTGTGTTTATTTAACTTATATGTTTTTGTTATGTTATGACCATAGCATGTAATCTGAAATAAATAAAGGATATAAAATTTTAAAATTTGACTGATGTGAAACCTCTATTGTGGAAACTTAGTTTTTTGAAAACTTTGATTGTTTTAAAATAAATTTCATATTTTGATATTTATTATGGTTTTGGCAATAACCACTCTGCTTTGGATTTTTGAGTTATTCTCTGTAAAGTATACTTTATTTAGTACTTTGAAGTATTTTGAAAATAATTGTTTTGTATTATTGGAAAATTATGGAATAGTTATTACGTTTTGAAATAAACATTTTTGCTAGTAAGAGTATTTGATTTATATGAAAGGAAATGTTTTCCAAAATGAATATTTGGATGAATTTGTATTTCTATGAAATAAACAACATTTATTTCATTTTGCCAATTGATTTATGAAATTAAATATTTCATGATTTGACAGTGGCATAACCATTACTATGTTTTGAGATTGATATATATGTATTATATATCTTTTCTCTGATTTTGATGCTGAATTGCATGCTTTGCTTTCATACTATGTATTAGTATGCTTTAGTTTTCTTATATGAGACTCCTCTGTTACGGGGGTAAATCGTGACCTTTAGTATACCAATGTTTTGAGAAATTCCAGCTACGAGGGATGCCAGTAGCTATGTATTCTGATCCAACACATGATTTGATATTGATTAGTGGTGGAGTCCACATCAACTTTGTTATTAGCGCTCGATGCACACTTTTGTTTTGGTCTCATATATTTGATATATGATTTAACTCTGAAACCATGTTTTAAATTTGAAAATGATTTTGATATTGGTCCCATGTTAGATTTGTTTTGATATGATATGTTTTGCAAATGAATATTTGAGTTTTGAGCTTATATGATTTGAAACCAAATATTTTGATGTTTGCGTTATATGATTTGAAACCAAATATTTTGATATTGCGTTATATGATTTGAAACCAAATATTTCGATATTACGTTGTATGATTTGAAAATAAATAATTTGATAGTTTCGATTTATCATTTAAAAATAAAAATTATAATTTGTAGATAAGTGTTTTCGTATGATTGCCCGTTTGCTGTTTGCCTTGGTTACGAACGATTTCGAAATGAATTTTGAAACTACTATTTGGTACCTAGCGTGTATACGTATATACACTTATATCTACATGTGAAGTTTCTAAACGTTTTCAAAACGGTTTGTGTGAAGCCCGGTGCCACTTTGAAGTGTCGTTTCCTCACTAGAGATTCTTGCCCCTTTCTTTGCTGTCTATTTTCTTGTATTCTCATTTATAGGTGATTTTGGTTGATTGTGATCTACCAATTTTAGACACTTAGTGAGACATTTCCGCAGTCGCAGTCAGTACCCTTTTTTTCGGGCTCAATTATTTATTTTATTAGTTGCTTCACACCGGTATTCTTGTGGATGTATGTATTGTATACTTATTTAGCATTTAAACATGATCTATGATTTATCACATATTTTATTATTATTAATAAAACTTATATTTTAATTAAATTTGAACTTCTATTCACTAACTTTGAAAAATGTTTTAGTATTGTTTTCAATAAATTAGTTTTGGTTTTGTTCCTTGAGGCTTGTACGAGATGGACAAGGCTCCTATAGACGGTTCACCTTATACGCCGATCATGGTCCAAGAATAGGTCATGACACCCCAACTGCCATGTCAACAAAACTAACGTGGTAAGTTAAATTAGCTAATGGAGTTAAGCTTAAAGGATTAGAGTGGCAAATTTTGAAAACGTAGAGACTTAGATGGATAATACATCAAAATACAAGGACCGTTAGATTTTTTAATTATTTTTGAATCAAAGAATTATTTTTTCGTCTTTTCTAACTTGTCAAAAAAAAATTATCTTCTTAATCTTTGTTAATTTATTTGTGTTTATAAGTTATAGTCTAAATTAAGATACATGTGAGTAATATATGACCAACAATAGTAATATGTACTTTTATTTCTCTCGAAAAAAATTAGAGTTTTTTTTTTCAGTGGATACTACTCGACTGGGATGACGATAAATGTCTGAAAATATTGAAACATTGTCAACTAGCTCCAGAGTTTCCTAGAACTGTCTCAAAAAATGTGGTTGAATTAGATTTGGGTATGCTTTTGGTAACTCCTGAAGCAAAGGAAAGAAGAAAGAAAGAATATGCAACTTTGGCCATAAGTGCTGGATTTGATGCAGTCAAGTTTTTTCTGGATAATCATATTCGATAAATAATCTATATCTTTATCTGGTGGCGTACTGATTTTTAGATTGGATTAACATGTCATTGTTTTTAAGTATGGAAAAGAAAACATTGCTCAAAGGGAGATATAATATATTGGTAAAAAATTCGTTCTGATGTTAATGTCACATATTGCCAGTTAGATGTCTCTTATTGGAATGAAATCTGCCAATTGCAAAAGCTACAAAATGCTTCGACATTTAGAAAATGAACTTGAGTTAATTATGCAGGGTACCATAATTAATTTACATATTCACTTAAACGTCATCATGAGTTTTGAAATTACTAAAAAGACAAAATTGTAGGTTCCACCTTCTGATATCTCACTCCATGTTTCTAAATTTTAAAAGAGCCACATGTATAAATATTCATTTATTTTCAGTTTTGAAATTGCCTCTCTCTCTTTCTCTCTTTCTTATTTAATTCTTGCAACTCTTATCCACGTTTTTCACTTTATTATTCAATCCTTTACTTCTCCACATTCTTTACTACTCCTTTGTTGACAGTCGAGCATCCTTTGTTAGTTTTTAGAGTTTGATTCTTGCATTTTTTTGTGCTTTGAACTACTTTTCTGTATCGTTACTTTTAGCTAAGTAGTAACACATTTCTTGTTTTGTTTTTCTTTTTTTTTTCCTTTATTATGAGCTTGTATTTGTTGTAATTGGGTTTGATTTGTTGGTCATTGTTTTAATTTTTTACTATTCTTTAGAGTTTGACAAATTGAGAAGAAATTTGTTGCTTTTGAGTCTAATTCAAAGTTGACTAAGGTGAAGGCTGTAACAAGCAAGGGAAAGAGACATGTTGCTTCAATTTCTCATGTCCCAAAGAAGAAATTGAAGTTTACGCTTTCTGATTCTTTCGTTCCGGTTGGGGTTTGTCATTTTTATGTTGATTTGTCAATTATTTTGGTGTTTTGTTTTTGTTATTTTGCTTTGTACTGTTTATTAGTTTGGTTGCTTCATTTGGTTGGTTGTTTAGGCTTTGATTTTGCTTAACAGAGTAAGTGTTTAATAGTGTACAACAATGTACTTTATTGTGTCAATTTTTGAGATATGGATGTCTTTTGGTTAAATGTTTGTACAGTTTGATTCTTGACATGGAAAATGATGTGTTTATTAATTAGATTTCTTTTTTTTTTCCAAGAACGTATACAATGGTTTTCACAATTGTAAATCGGTGTGCATAATTGTTTACAAAAATTTTGATCATGGATTTTTTTAAATTTTTTTTATGTGTTTGGATATGAAGTTACTTGTGTCCTCTTCTCCTCACTTTCCTATCACTTTCCTAGAAAGGACACTTTCTACCATATGCCAAATGCTACATAATACTTGAAGAGGTATTTGAATGCTCAGTAGGTTGGCATGTTTAAGGCTACTTGTTTTGGAATTCTGTTGGATTTCAGATTGTGTGAAACTGTCAAGCATAAGCGGTGGAAGAATGATAAGGATGTTGTCAAGCTCGTTGTATTGTTCATGATTCATAAGTTTGTGAGCATAACTAGGGCATATAAGACTTTGAGCAGGAAAGACTTTGCTATGGTTGATTTTTGTCACGACCCATTCTCGGGACCATGACCGGCGTATGAGGTGAACCGTCTATGGGAGCCCGGCTCATCTCGTACAAGCCTCCATAGTACAGAACTTCTACCCAAATATCATATTTAAAGAAATATGAAAAACAAATAAAAATATAATCTTTGTTTATTTAAAACAAAACATATATAATATTAAGTGCGGAAATTATTTCAAATTTAAACATTTGAAATGTCATAAACAATAACAGAAACATAAACACCTCCCATAAGAACCCGATGTGGAGCATCTAACAAATCATACAAATGGGCCCGGTCAAAATGGCATTGACCGCAACATCAAAATCCCTCACTGGGTATCAATTGTCAACGAATGTAATCCATAAGAGTCACCTGTAAGATGATAATAACAGGGACAAAACAAACAAAGAAAAAGGGTCAAACCCAGTGAGTGAGGGACAACACTCCAGATCGCCTCATACGTGCCTTACAAAGACTGGTTTGAAAACCATTTGAAAACTAAAACATGCGATATACGAAAGGTACACATATGTATACACTATATACATAGTATGGTTTCCACGAAAAAATTTCGAAATCGTTTGCAACCAAAGCAAACAACATGCACGAAATCCTTCTGGAACTAAACCAGAATCTTCCAAAAATCATTCCAAAACTTATTAAAGCTGCCATGCTTTCAAAAATCAAAGCAAAACCTTTCAAAAACCGTTTTATCTTATCAGAGCTTCAAAATAAAACCCTTTTAGGTTGTACTAAATATTTTAGAAATCCAAAACCCTTTTACAAAAAACTTTTATCAGAATTCAAAATTTTGCCACTTAGGCATTATTTTCTAGAATATTTTCAAAATAACTAAAACTCAAAGGTTTTAAAAAAATCAAGTAAGATTCTTCTGAAAACCTTTTGCTTTAACAAAGGTTTTAACCAAAACATTTTAAAATACTTCAAAACTTCCGAAAACCCTTTCTTTTAAATCTGTTATCAAACCGTTTCAAAAACAGAACTCAAAACCTTTATAGTTCTTTATCAAAATCTCATAATCAAAACTTTGCCTTAATAGGCATCATAGTACTAATAATATTATTTTCAAAATCATATCTTATCGGTGTGGAATTTGCCTATACTCAACCTGTAGATGTGGGATTTGCCTAAACTCAAGGACTTCATCT
>CAODLS012534837.1:0-13367 GCA_948243855.1 Flueggea neowawraea
ATCTTTCCGTATTTCTGTAACGTGTAGTTCACTGTTTCTTCGACTTGCTTCTCGTCTCTTACGTCACAGTGGTGATAACTTGCTCTGTCTGTGCCTACTGATGTTACTACTTGTTGCCCTGCTTCGTCTTGGACATCAGCGACGACGACGAACGCTCCGTTTTCTGCGAACAATTTCACTGCTTCTTCCCCGATACCACTAGCTGCACCGGTAATTAGTGCAACTTTTCCCTCCAATCTAAGACAAAATAAAGATTGTTACTTGATTGGTTATATGTATATTTGAGAATTAATACGCGGAATATCAAAGAAGCATACCTTAGCTTAGACATTTGTGGAAGTTGTTGGTTTCCGTTTGATGGGTCTGCTCAAATTTCTAAATGGAATTCTTGGATCTGATGCTTATATATATATATTAGCTTAATTTATACTGCGATTTATTTTTTGAGGCTTGTAGGATGCAGAGCTCGAGACAATATGGCGGGTAGTGAGGAATAGCCAGCAATGAAGTGGTTATTTTGACCGAAGAAAGGTGATATATATATATATATATATATATAAAGCACGTAAGGCCATTAATTATAGAACGTTCACTCAAGTCAACTGTTGCTGACAGCAACTGCTAAAACTAATTCAGACAGTTTTCTGCATTGTTCATGGCACACAATTGTATCTACTTGTATTCCAAACTTTCGTGTTCATTTTACATTTTGTACTTATGTTACGTTTTTATGGCAAGTATATAATAGTTAAGTTGAATGAAGTGTGGGAAGGGAGCATAGGCACATGAGTTTTTCCATCCATGACTCTTACATTGTCATTGCTGCAATTGTTCACTGAATTTTAGACTGATTGTGCTTCCTGGTAGTTTCTTACAGCACATGCTAATATTTTTTTTTTCAAATGAACACTTTCATAATTTATTGATCAATATTATCATTTTCTAAAATCAAAACAATGAAGTTAGAGACAAACAAGCCTCACTAAATAGAATTACATGAGAAATTAAATGCTCGATCGAGTAACTCAGTTTCCTGACCTCTTTAACATATAGATGTTACAGTGTACAAAACTAGATTAATTTAACCGCACATACGTTTTTTGGTTGAATAGTAGGAGCATCAAATACAAGTTGAAGCACAAAAGGGGTATTTGCTTTTTGGTGGACAAATAGGTTTGATGGTTGTTATTACAATGAAAACTCTTAAAAAGAGTATTCAATGAGAATTTTTTTAGTAAATTAAATAATTGAGATTTAAATTAAGTAATTTTAGTAATAATTAAGTAACAGTTATAGTTACTTAATTTATCACAAAATTAAGTAACCGATCAAAATTACGTAATCGGTGGCTAAATTAAGTAACGACATCCAAAATTAAGTAACTTTTAGATCTAAAATTAAGTAATCACTCATTCAAATTGAGTAATTGAGACTAAAATTAAATAACTCGAATCTTTAAAAAGTCCTCATTGTAGTACTACTAAAGCGGGGCTCAAGTAAGTAACAGTTCGTTGGTCCACTCATTCAAACTTGATGATGAGAAGGGAACATAATTTACTGGTGATTTCACCAACAAGCTGAAGAAAGAAGTTCGTATGAGATTAAAATAATTGGCTAGGTTTCTTTTAACGGAAATAATTGAACCAGTAATGTTACTCTTATATATATATATAAAAAAAAAAAAGAGAGAGTTCAATTTATGAATTATATTCCTTTCCTTTTACATTGTCAATAATATTTTTTATATTTTTAATAATATATTAGTTTTTTTACGCACTTGCATTGTACGTGATATACATTTTTATTAAATTTTTGAATAATTATATTTAAGATATTATTATGTTTTAATTGTGATAAACACATAGACTTAATATAAAAATTTCATACAATTACAATATGCATAAAATAAAAATTTTGATATACATCAAACTAATTAGTTATTCAATAAAAATTTCATGTAAGAAGATCTTAGTGGTTTATTTTTTTTGTTATAATAATTAAAACATTGGCATACTCTTTATTTGATTTACTTTTTTAAAAAAATATATATTAAATTTGTCTATATCAACTTTTTTTTTTTCATGAAGTGAGAGGATTGGAAAACAATGCACCAGGACATCCTGATGTATGATAAATCAAGCAAAAATCATACATTTTTGTCCTACAAATGATGCTTTTATCATGAATCTAATATAATTTTTGTGATCTTTGTAGGATGAGAAGAACGTGAAGAAAATGAGTTGAAAATGATGAAAAAATGGTGCAAAGTAAAAAGGCTTCAAACCAACTCAAGTAAGGATAAAGAAATTGAAAAAAAAGTGCACAAAAGAAGTGCAACGACCGTGGTAGTTGCAGCCCCCGTGGCAAACAAAATTGTGAAGAAAAGACAAGCAGAAACAAGACAAGGCCATGGACCAACCATTACACGGTTGTGTCATATTACACGGGCAAAGTCACGGTCGTGTAATGTAAGGTTTGGCTGTGTCATTATAAGTTCAACGTCAAATCGTGGACAGAAAGTTGTAACGGTCGTGACACTCATTTGTCACAACCGTGACACCTTGAAAGTCAATAAAAAAGTCAAATTTAGGTGGAAAAAAAACTTGTGAGGACCAAAGGGCATTTTAGACAAATCTCAAATAAGGTTCTTGTGGCTTGGAGAAGGGGTATAAATAGTCCTATTTAGCACATCATTTGAAAGGAGAGGAGGAGGATTGAATTGCCCAAAGCTTTCTATTGTAGAATAATCTTGTCAAAGCTTGTGGGGTTTGATTCTCTTCCTATTTCCTTATTTGTATTTGGATTTAATGTTTATTTTAATGGATATCAATGTTCTTATTATGGATTTTCTTATTCTAGCTTGATTTTAATTGTTGGGGTATAAAGATGTAGGCTAGGATGATGGTTTTGCTAAGTTGATGCTTGAGTTTTGTGTGTTTGTTCATTGTTCATATCTATTAAATATTGGGTTGGTTTATTGACTTGTTTTGATGGATTGCAAGCTAGATTGATCACCTAGGTTGTTGTTTTAGTAAGACTTATTGAAGAATCGAGAGATGAAGGTAAGGTGATGCCACAAGCAATGATCTTGTTGAGTGCTAGAGTATAAATACTTAGTGCCTACGAGGTATTCGATGAAATTTCCCACTAACCTAATAACCTTAATTAACTTAAGTGAGACCGAAATGACCTTCTTATTTAATATAAGGATGGTTTAGAGGAGAGAACACCCAATCACATACCATATCAACTTATCTTAGCAAAACTAGATTCCTAGCCGAAATCTTAAGCGCCAACTCTTTTATCTTCATTATTTTCACAACTTTAGCTCTCATTTGATTTACTTTGCTTTGAATTCACTCTTTTACTTAAACCTCCCAAAATATCAAATGTTTTTTCTTGCTTTTATTTTCCTTTTTGATCACAATTAATTTTTGTTCCTTGTGGATTCAATACCCTAGGATACTTTGAGGGTTTAAAATTACGACGATCCTTGTGCACTTGTAAGACAACCATCACATCCCAACTAAGTTGGCACCTCAATAGCACTACGCTTCTAAACTCCAAAATATTATTAATATAAATAAAAACTTAATTACAAAATAACAATGAAAGAGAAGCTACGAAAAATGGTAGCACTTCTTGTAACAAAAGTCATCATACACTTCATAAGTGATGTGCAGACTAACGTTTCGGTCTCTTAGAGACTCTTGGTCGATTTTTAGCCTGCCCATCAAAGTTATTCCTGAATTTTCGAGACGAAGGCATAATCCACACACCTTCCTCCTCCTCCTCCTCATCCACATCAGCACATGAAGTTAGTGTTGTATCCCCCTGTCCGCCCCAATGACACTTGCACTAAGCAGAATAACACCAATAGGAGTATGCCCTATTTAAGAATTGTCTTGATCCCCAGTATCACCCAACAGAATCATAACAAGTTGCCCATCCGAAGTCATCTGTTGCAGAGACATATTATCCACTCGGGCACTAAGCATTCTCAACAGCCAAATTGTTCTACTCGAGTAACTCTAGCTACAGTTTCTAGTGTTCAACTTCAACTTACTTGAGTAACAAGTTTTTCTACTCGAGGAACTCTAAAATATGACCGTTGCAACTTGATTCCATCATAATTTTTTCATTTCTGTCTTGATTGCCTCAGATCTCTTTTCTCACAAAGCCCACTTACTCAAGTAACAATTTTTTCACTCAAGTAATTTCCAAATCAATGTATCTTTTGGTTTCAGCACTTACTCAAGTAATTCACATCCTGTCTTGAGCCCAATCACCTTTTATTTTTGCATTCTCTTGATCATATTTTCTTACCAAGTTTTGTTCATCATCAAAACATAAGAGGGTCCAAATGTAAACCTCCTTTGGTTCAACAGGCACCTCCAGATCATTCCGAAGTGTTTGAAAAGCATTAGTGATGGGAACTTTAGAAGTCTTAAGAACCCACTCCTTTTTTGAAATTGTCGGTTTAACAGAAATTGTTTCCACGGTCGGCTTTGCCTTGGGGAGCTCCACAAGTTTGTTGAAGCGACAACTCGCCAAAGAATGACCTATACTCTAATATGAAGAACAAAATTCGGTAAATTTTCATAAATCACTTCGGCGAAAAAAATTTACAAAGTACTTGCACGAAATCCCCTAAGTCACCTGTTAGCATGGTATTGTCAATCCTCAATGGCGACCCAACTCCCCTCGCGATGTCCACTAATAGTTGCAGATGCCAGTACTCCCATGGTAGCTTGTATATCCTCACCCAAACCTAAGCTGTGATTAACTTTTGGGAGTCCGGATTAAAATTCGAAGACCAATTTTGAAACCTAAGAAATCATGGTTTCAAAGCGAACGACCCACGACTCAATAAACGAGACTTCTCTTCAGGCGATGTCAGAATGATATGGTAAACACCTTATCCTATAGATATTATCCGTCATTGCTTCAAACCCCAAAAAGGAAGATAACTTGTCTTTCAAGTCATGTACCTTCATGACGATTCTCCTTTTGACAGCACAACCCGACCGATCAAAGCATTATCACACAACTAGACACGTTATGCATAAGCTTTGGGATTGATTTTAATGGCGACATAACCACCTTTTTTTTTCTCTGGAGAAGACGAAGCCACCGACAAAACCGATATGGACCATTTGACAATTGACTAAAAGACAACTCATGTTGGCTTGAGACAATAGGCAGTGCTACACAAAGACGAGGAGCGGTGGGAGCCACTAGAGCAGTAGATAACTTTGACGGATCTTGATGGGTCACGAGCTGGTTTGAGACAATAGGTGGCGCTGCACAAGGAAGAGAAACGGCGGGAGCCACTGGAGAAACAAGCAACTTTGACGCGTCCTGATTGGTCACAGGCTAATTTGAGACCGTAGGCAGCTTTGCACAAGGCGGAGGAGCGATGAAAGCCACTAGAGCAACAAACAACTTAGATGCATCTGAAGGCCGACAATCAAGAAGGTTGTCGACAATCTGAAGGCAGAGTGGCGGCCATTGCAGGAGACGGCGTCAAGAAACTTGATGGCGAAGGCATGAAAATAGTTCTGAGAAATCGAACCATTAGGGGTTCGACCCCTTATCCATCAATTCTATATCAACTCTCTTTAAATTATTAGTAATAAGAGAAATAAAAGAAGATTTATCAATTAACTATATAATTAATGTATTTAACATTTTTTTAAAGAATAATAATAACATAGATAAATAGTATAAATTAGTAAACATGTAAAATTAAATAATAATTATTTTATTATCTTTTTAATATTATCTTTTTTATATGATTTAAAAATTATATATTATTCTAAAAAAAAGTGTAAATTCAATATAATTATAATTTCACTTTTCTTAATTTAACTGCACAAACTCGACCGAAATTATTGATGACCATCAAAGAATGAATATATAATTAAGTGAACACTATGCTTAACAACTTTCGTGGTTTTTTTAGTTGCCAAACTCGTATATTTTTGTTGAGACATATTAGTGGATTTCCTCTAAAAGTAAATATAAAATTTTCAGATCTTACAAATCTGATCATGAAAGAAAATGATTGCAAGATCATTATACTCATCAAACAGCATAAATATAATCAAAACACAAACAAGTACTTAAACTCCTATTATAAAATAATATGTCTGATTTTGTCACAACTATAAGTCAGTTAATATAATATTCAAAGTTTATTTACTTGGGGTAAAGTATATATTTCAAAAGATTATGGTATAACAACAAAGTAATTGTGAAATGGATGATATCATCATTAACACATAATGATATCAATAATTTCATTATCTTTAAAATTAAATACGCAATGCATATGGTCTAAGATAAAAGTCAATTGGAAAAATAAATTGTTTTGCTAGTAGTTTAAGATAATTAAACTACCATCTTAAAAAATAAGGCATTACAAATTGTTAGATGTTTTTAAAATGAAATTTAAATTTTTTTAATTACAAATTGTTAGATTTTTTTGAAATAGATAGAGTTTTTTTAAACAAAATTTAATTTTTTACGATAATTATAAATTGTTAGATTTTTTTTCAAAATAGATAAAGTTTAGATTTTTTGTTGAGATAATTACACATTATTTTTAAAAATCAATGTATTTATAATTATTAAAAATAAATAAGGGTATATTTGTAATTATAAAAAATAAATAAAAATATAATAGTCTAAAAAAGTTTTTTTTCCACATTCATACATTTATATATACTATGTTTATGGACGCGTGCATTGAACGTGAACATTGTTTTCATAAATATTTTGATTTTTTTGTGTATTATATGAATAAATTATTATTTATTAATTAAATAGAAGTGTGACATATTAAAAAAAGGGTTTTGTTCTTATAAATATTTTGAAAAATTTTGTGGGCTGTTTGACTAAATTATTATTTATTAAATAAATATAAATGTGTCATATTAAAAAAAGTGTTTAAACTATAAGACACATAAATTGAAAATTACGTAAAATTTTACATATGTAAGACAAGTATAAACTGTCTTACTAACGAAATTGAAATACTTCTCCTCATTTTTCAGATTATTTAATAAAATAAAATCTTAACGCAAAATATCTCTCGTGATCCTTATTTTACTTTCATTTATTGTCCAAAAATGAGTTAGTGATAACTAAATTTTTTCATTCACATTCGCAAATGAAGAATAAACATTTTTTACGACACTATTAGCATTGGTGTAAGTATTTTCTTTCGAAAATGTTTCTTAAAATTTGTCGACAGATTCATTGAACATCACTGCTTATATTTTTCGTTCCCTATAATAGACAGAAAAAGCATGACATTAATAAGTTAAATTATTTTTAAAAATTTAAAATTAATCAATGTAAATAATACTAAACTTATTATCCACCAAGATAATTTTTAGATGATGATTTTCTTTAATTAATTATCATTTTTTTGATTAAGTATCCTTTCTTTTTAGTTAATAAAGACTGTGATACCATATTATCCAAAAATTATAGTAATTTAGAATTGAAAAAAATAATAACAATGTCTAAAAGTTGTTTCCACATTTTAACTTTTATAAGTGTTAAGATTATGATTTATTTTTTGTATACGCTTTTTGCATGTGATAAAGGTTTTTATAATATTTAAATACAATATATTATAAATATTCTACACTTATCAAATACATAAATAGAAAATTAAAATATTGTTATTAAAATCTTTGCCTCAAACTCATTTTAGCTTCCGAAAATTTTTCTTTAGTTATGGATTTTAATGAACCTAATTTGAAATTTTAATATTTATTATAATATCAACAAAAAATAAAGTGGTTTCCTGTTTTATCCAAACCATTAGAAGAAAATTGTGAATTAAATATTTGTTATACTAGCACAATACTTGTGCTACGCACGATAAATTATAATATTTTTTTATAAATTAATAAATAATATATTTTTTGTTTAAAAAATATTTATAAAATTATTATTTCAATGATAAAAATAAAATATTAACAAACCAGGAGAAAACTATACTATTAAATATTTAAAATGATTATGAAATTTTATAATTTTATTGATAATTATTCCATGGATTAAATATATTTTTTCTTAGAAAAGTATATAAATTCATTAAAATAAAAGATTTTAATTCATATATTATAATATTAATCAAGTGAATGCATATACATGCGTTAAATTAAGTCAATATAACTAATATCATCACAATTTGATTAAAAGTATTAAATCACTATTAATTTTTATATTTAATTTTTAAAAGCCTAATACGTTGATATTTTGCTAGTCTATTCTAAATCACCTACTAATTAAAAATTTATATATCAAATTTATAAACCAATTTTTTCATCACAGTGTTAAATTTATATAACTATATTTATATATGAAATAATATATATTGATTTAAATATATATATATATATTGATACATATAATAATTTTTTTGTTATGTAATTATTGATTTTAGAAAATTTTATATTATATTATAAAAAGAAAAAGAGAGAAGATATTCAGAAAAGTCGTTGCATTTCAATCAGTTAAAACGTTACTCGTCATTATCAAACTTTATATATATATACATATATATATATATGTATATATATTGAAGTAGTCATTTCCTTTAAAAACATTAAGAAATAATATATCTTATACCACTTGTCAATCTACTAAGAAACCACTTATCAAAATTTAAAAAACTCCCTAACTATTATATATATTGGTTGATTTTGATATCAAGCATTAAATCTCTTTTAAAAGTTATGAATTGTGTTTCCTCATATTTTTTTCGTTGCCACTTTAAGTAATTAGATGCTACAATCATTTCCAAAACTTGTGTTTATTGATAAAAATTGGATAAAATAAATACTTTTTTTAAAAAAATTGTAAGATAATTTTAATTATTTAAAATTTGAATCAAATAGAAATTTTTTTGATTAAATTTCATATACAAATAACATGGAGAAAATAGATAGTTTTATAATTTTTCAAAAGTGTATAGAATAGATAATTTTTAATTGTTTTGTTATGATAATTTTGATTAATTAAAAAATGGACTAAGTAGATAATTTTTTGGAATATTTTTAGATAGTTTTATTTAATTAAAAATGAATAAATATATACATATTTTAATTTTTTGGGGTAATTTTAATTAATTATTAAAAAAGATATATAAATATATGATTTTTTTTTTTGTTTCTTGTAGACGTCAAAGCCCAAACTACCACATTATTACCTTAAAGTGCATCCGCATACTTCCCAAATCTAAACCTTCGATTGCGAAAATCCAACTTTAAAAAAATCAATAAAAAGCTTCACTCCAACATTAATATCTTAATCCAAACCATTCAAACAAAACCTGTCTGCTTTTGTTGCGAAAGCAACAAAATTTCACAGAGAACAACTTACTGATTAAATTTTTTGATGAAACACGTAATAACTCATGTGACCATTATTAGTCTCATGTTATAAGTGTAATAATCGTGTCATGTTTAGTCTCATCCCTTTTTCACGCTCATATGCTGATATGGATATCTAAGTTCTTGATCCTTCAAAAAATTAGACAACGGTCTTACTGCAAGTTCTTCTTGCCATAGGTATCAGAAAGTCTTTTTTTTTTTAAAAAAAAAATACCAGGTCATCAGAAGTATATCCAAACATATCAGTAGATTAAAATTAAAATTTGAATGTTTATTTTTTTTTTCATGAAATGCTAGAGGCTGAAGAATCAGTGATGCATCGTGGCATTCCAATTAAGTTGGCACCCCATTAGTACCTGCATCATATTCCCGAGCTCCAAATATTATTAATGAGAAATGAAAATCAGTAAAATAGCTCATTAAAGAGAGACAAAGGCTATCTAAAACGGTAACACTCCTTACATGAGAAATCATCATAGATTAGACTATTACAGAAATCTGGAAAGCTAGTCCACCAATGAAAACCAGCATGCTTAGCTCCAGAAGTAGCAAGCGCATCAGCAACCCGATTACCCTCTCTACACATATGAGAGACAATTAAAGTCATACCAGAAAGTTTACATAAGCAAGCGGACCACTCTAACCGGGAGCACCAAGGCACCTATGTTGAACGTGTTTTGAGCATATGTACTACATAAGAGGAGTCACTTTCTAGCCATAAATTATTCCATCCACATTCAGCAGCTTTTCTAATGGCAAACATAACGGCTTTTAACTCTGCAACAAAGGCAAAAGGCTCACCAATAGTAAGTGCAAAAGCTTGTTTAGAAAAACCCTGCATGTCTCTAAAAATGCCGCCTACACCCGACGGACCATGGGCACCAAAAGCTGAACCATCCGTGTTAACTTTGACCCAATAGACCGGAGGATGACGCCACACCACAGGGATGATTTTAGGAGCTGTCCGAGGAATGCCCACAATACCCAAATTATGAAACAACTGCAGTTCGTCGTGTGTACCATTCATAGTACCCATGCGAAATACATCCGCTTTCTTAGTGCACTTCCACAATAGATGCAACATGTTGTAAACAGAAATCGTATGATTATTAAAAATCGCATTATTCGGCGCCGTCCAAAGGATCTAGGCAGCGCTGACAACTACAGTGTTTCATAAAATCTTTAACTGGGAACTTAATGAAACAAACATTGCCGCCATAATTAAAATGCAAAAATCCCCATTACAACTGACCTAAGCCCCAAACAAAGATGAATTAACCAGCCAAATTTATGCATTAACCTGACAAGTGACCAAAAAATGAGAAAGCGTTTCACAATTCTCCTTCCAAAAACAACATCTAGATGGAAAACAAAGCCCTTTTCGCGCTAGGTTATCATATGTGGGGAGGTGGAATAAATTTCCGCCACATGAATCGGTTAGGTGTGAACAAGTTCGTTGAGCCATTTAGCCAAAAATAAAAATTCTTAACCGTGAATTGACCATTAGCAGAATATGGCCAGATGCAGACATCCATGGGCTCCTTAAAAAACTGAACAGCTTCCATAGCTTGCTTAACATCCGCCCATAGAGTAGGTGGAAGAGACCAACGACCTTCTAGAACAAAGTCTTGAACACTCTCCGATAAATTCGTAGCCGAGAGACCCAGACGTTACGCAACCGTAGGATGCAGCCATTGTCTAGTCCAAAAATTCAATGGTGAAGTCTCTGTAATTAACCAACATGAATGCTCAAGTAAAACCCCATACACCTGTCTCAAAGATGAACAAATAGAAGAGCGAAAATAAGACATCCTAAGATGCCTGAAGGTAGCAAAAACCTAGCCTCCATCACCCTTAGAGCAGTACCAGCGATGCAGGATGGGTCTGTTGCGTCAGCGCCGTCTTGAAGATCAAAGGCCCAGAACTGGAGGGAAGGGACGATGTCGCTGCAACTACAATAGATGGTGGCAGAGGCTGAAAGCTGGAGAATGTCGCTGTAATTTTAGAAGATGCAGGCGGAGGCTGTTGAGGTTGTAGTGGCTTTGAGAAGAGAGCAACAACAACAGAAGATGCAGGTGGAGACTGTCGTGACTGTGCTGTCTTTGAAAAGAGATCGGCAATTCTGATGTAACATTCCAGATGAGCCATTGGAAGCCCAGGTGGTCTGGAAGCGGCTATGCCTGGTGTCGATGAAAGATTGCTTAAAGAGGAAGGAAGGTGTAATATCCCCTATTTTTCCCCGATTAAATTTTCTAGTAAAAATATTTTTCCTCTTTGTTAAATGAATTTTTGTTAATTTTGTAATCAATGATAATCATTTTATTGGTTTTATAAAATTTTTTATGGTCAAAATTTTGTTGATTTTATTGATTAGAATTATTATTTTTAATTTGTTTTAGTAAGGGAATATTTTGTTAATTTTTATTAATTATTCTGGAAATTTTTCATTTAATTTCAAAATTTATTTTTGAAATTTGAAGAGTTAATTTTACGTTTTAAATGTTAATTTGGTGTTTAATAAAGTTTAGGAGTGATTTGGAGGTGTTTTGGATAAGTAAAAATGGTTTAAAAATGAAATAGAAAATCTGAAAAATAATTGTCGAACGACTGGTCGTCTGTCGTTGGTGTCAAAACGGCGTGTCGTTGGGTGGAGGAAACAACGTGTCGTTCGCGCTACAGTAGCCGCTGTCATTCGCGCGTGATGCCTGTCGTTCGCTGTGTGATTTGAGTCAGGGACCAAACGATAAGTCGTTTTGGGTTTGGGTTGGTTTTTAAAACCTAGCCGACCCGACTGACCAAATCATCCGACCTTCATCTTCTTTTTTCGACTTCACCGTTCATCAAACCCAGAAATCGTCTCTCTCTCTCTCCAGGACTCTCTCTCTCTTCGTTCCTCTTCCATTTTCACACCAAGATAAGGTGATTTTGCACTTTCTCTCTCCTATCCTTGCTTGATTTTATGGTTAAACCGACTGGTTTTGGGTAGGTTTCGGTTTTTTGCCGAATTTGGGTTTTTGATGATTTTGAGTTTGGATTTTTGTGATTTTTGGATGATTTTGAGTTGGTTTTTGTTAGATAATGATAGATTGAGGTTGAAAATGCATTAATCTAGCTTAGAAATGATGAATTGATGGTTGAATATTAATGGGTCAATTTCGGTCCGAAAATGGGTATTTCAGTTCGGTGTGATTTTGATGTTTTTGATGTAAACCGAAGCTAGATCTAGGTTCCAGGGGTTGTTTAGAGTTGATTGGAACCATCGGGAATATCGGGTTATGCTTGGTTCGGGATTAGGGACCATTTGGTGTGTTTTTGTAACGAAAGGACTAAGTTGTAAATTCTAATTTTTTCTGAAAAAATTGGAGGACTGGGTCTGATATTTTCCATGAGGGACAGATTTATAATTTTGGAAAAATATGGGTTGATTTGTAATTTTTGAAAAATGTTGGCTAATTTTGTAATTTTGAGAAAATTGAGGTTTTAATTATAAATTGAGTTATTTGGAGGATTTAATTATAAATTCTAAAAGTTTTGGGTTAATTATTAATTTTTGAAATTTTTGGAATTAATTATTAATTTTCGAGGTCTTAGGGACTAAAGTGTAATTTTACGAAGATTAGGGACCAAATCGTAATTTTACATATATTTTGATTTTTGGGACGAGAGTGTTAGATCTTCGACCGAAATGGAATTTTGGTTGTCGTTTGAACATTTAAGCTTGCATATGCATGTGCACGCATTTCGGTGCAACCACAGTACTAACATCATGTTTTTTATTCTGTTTTAATAATTGTTTCAGTTTCGTGTTCCGGTCAGCGACGTTGACCAGCCACTAGTGGAGCTTGAAGGGGCCATTTAGCTTGGATTTCCAGTGAGTGAAATGACAGCTTCAGACACATAGACTGTGTCTCCAAAGCTATATTGTTTTTGTTGTGTCGGAACTTTTGCTTGTTA
>CAODLS012535075.1:0-22417 GCA_948243855.1 Flueggea neowawraea
ATTATCCTTAAAACTAAGATCTCTACTTCACACACACTAAATCTATACTAGAATGAGTTGAGGTGTGATAGAACTAAATTAAAAACTCTCTAATGGTGAATATAGGGTTCGACAATGCTAGGTTAGGTTGTGTTCTCTTACAGCCAAAAACCATAACTCAATTAGGGTTAGATGTAGCATCACACCTTAGGCCTTTATATAGTGTTAGCGTGATCCTATTAGGGTTAGGATGTCTCCAAAAACCCTAATAAATCATGTCATGGCCAACCACACACTCCTTTAGGGTTAGAAAGTCTAATTCCTACTTTAAAGGGAAGGGCTCCTAACTTTTAGGATATGGTCATTGAGCTTAATTTCCTTACACTATATGGGAATTTATAAAATAAATTAATCTATGATTAATTAATTAAACATTTCATGGGCTGAATTATTATATAATTAACCCATACTAACTATAGCCGAAATTCACCAATGCACTTTAAGTCAACATTTGACCTAATTGCAATAAGAGAGATAAAACTCGTTCCAGATCTTTTGTGTGTGATCCCGTAGGTTCATTCAATGTTTGCAATGAGTTTAATATACATTAATACTCATAAATCACAAAGGGCCTCTAGCAAGATGTAGTGACGACCCAAATTGAATGAATGTCGAGTGGAGCCAACAAACCTAATTGCAATCTTATACAATCCTTTAACCTTTGATATCATGATTAGCATGGGGCATGGAACATGTCACCCTCATTTGTTGCTAAAATATTTCTTGATCTCTAAATGACATTGACTCAATCAAATAAATGATAACTCTTTTATCATTTCATTTGGGCATGGTCATGCACTACTCAGTGTTATTTATCAAGTGGTCGGTGATATCTTCTCTCTCTTATGTCATAAATTAGTATCAAGTGACCATGCACTACTTAGAATAATCATTCATGGACATTTTATCAAGTTAACTATGCACAAGAATAATAACTAGATAAAATAATACTTCATTTTATTTAATTAAATAGATTACAATGTCATTGGGCCCTAGAGCATAACTAATAACAACTACATTGATTAAACGTTGGATGAGTAAAGCAGTTTCGTAAGCCGGTTGCGAGGAAGGTTTTGTAATTCGCATTGCTCATGAAATGAGTTGCTAATTTTTTAAACCTCAATATGTATTAATCTCATTAATAATTGGATCTGATAATCAAATTATGATTCAGACCATTGTTTGTAATCCCATTACGAAACCGCATGTACAAAAATTCTAAACTGCTTTCCAAGTGAATCTTAACATCCTATGTAAGTTCAACATACCATTCGGCCTTAAAACATTCAAACCCAGTTTTTATCTTGCTAAATTAAATCCTAATCATGCATAATTAATTCAGCAATAATATGATAATAAGGCTAAATAGATCAAACATAACAATTATATCACATATAAAAGAAATCGTATATATTGATGGTGCAAGTGTCTCTGATACCATTGTTGGAATTTCATACTACTTTATGACATTCATAAACATACAGTGCAATAGAAATAATAAAAACTTTAAGCCTAGAATTCAACCAAATATCCATGCACATCAAAATACATGATTAGGGTTAGTGGTTCTACCTTAGATCCAAAGTTCTTATGTTCGATCGGATGGAGTGTTGCTATAGCTTTTAGCATTCCAAAAACCTGAATCTCCTTTGCTTCACATTGCCTTTATGCGAACATGTCTGGAGGTATCCGCACAAATGAACTTCCTTCGAATTGGTGGAGTGTATTAACACCCTTGTAGAATCTCTATTCTAAAAGCTCACAAATAATTTTATCTCTTTTGTTTGCGGCACTCACTAATTCGGCCAAGCCATGAGCGAATAGCAAGGAGTGCTACCTATTTATAAGCATATGAGGAAACCTAAATAGATGAATTAGGTAGGCCGAATTTCCTTTTGCTTGCCCTCTAAGAATTTGGCCTCTTCCTATTCTAGAATGAGTGTGCCGAATTCCTATCTAGTCATACTAAGGTTTGCCTTTCTTGTCCCACAAGAACAAACACTTCCTAATTAAATTTGTCACATGCATATTAGGGTTTTATTTTCCTTGTCACACAAGAATAAAACTCTTAATTAGTCATGAACTCCTAATTAAGAATGTGTGTGCCAAAATTATTCCTTGTCACACAAGGAAAGAGATTCCTAAAAAATAGGAGACATGTGCCAAATTCCTTCCTCCCTAATTAGGTTCAATGTGCCGAATTTTGTTCATCATAATTAGGTTGAGTTGTGCCAAAATTCTAATGGGTTTTATTAATGTGATTGGGCTTTTTAATTATATGATACATTATCATTTAATGAGTCACTCACATGGACCGAATTGTGTCACACATAATTAAATATCCATAACCATGATAACTAGTGATTCATATTAAAAACCCATTACAATAATGGACTATGCATTAAAATTTATTTAAAACATAAATTATAAAATCCTGAATTATTATTGATTAATCAAATTAATCATCTTAATAATTGAATCACCACAAGAGAGATTATTAGTGAACCAATTCAATTCGTTCTAGTGTGTGACCTAATAGGCCCACTCAAAATTGGCAATGGGCCTTATCCCAAACCATGGGCCCAAAGTCCATAAGCGGTATCTAGTAATACATTATGGCAATCCAAAATCAAGTGGAGTCAGTGATCTGAGTTAACCTTTTACAGTTTGGTATTTAGTCATTTTGTCTCACGATATCTCATTTAAGCACAAGGCATGGTCACATGTCAACTTTATATTAGTTAACATATTTCTTGATCTCAAGTAGATTGATATAACAAATAACATTGATAAACCCTTTTGTCAATTCATTCGAGTATGCATACATTCCAATAATCCTACTCATCAAGTGGCCAAGAGATATCACTCTTTATAAGAGGAACAAATTCATCAATCTCACTATCACTCCTCTACAAGATTCATGACATATCCAATCATAACCTTCAAGAATTTCTTCAAAATTCTATCTACTCTTTCACTTCTTAATGACTTAAGGTTCTTAAACCTTCTTCCTTGCCTTTGTATTGAAATTTATCCAATTGAGTAAGACATTGTCAAATTCCTCATGATCTAATGTTTGAGATAAGCATAGGTTAGGTGCAGCCGATATGCTCCTAACTTATGGGCAAGAAATGAATTGCAATTTTGGACCTTGTCATTGATCAATCTACGACCAATATCACTAGCTCTCTAATCATATAGGCCTTTTGCCTTTACTCACATGATTAGGACATTTGTGACAAGTATCAGTATTAATGGTCAAAGGCCACGAGCGTAATTAGTGTCATGCCAACTAACTGCTCCTTAAATGCAATTTGCAAATACATTGCATCTTGATACTTGCAAAATAGCCAAGTGAATTCATCATCCTTTATACTAACAAGATGATGAATGTAATGGAATTTTCTTACTTCTTATAGACATTTCAGTCCAAAATGTGTTAAGTGATATTCTACTCCTCATTGAATTTAATCATAACCAAGTTCAACAAGGCACGAGCTTTTGCTCTTAAAGTACAAGCTAGATTTCTATGATATAGGATTTACGATTGTTGCCACCTAAACTCAACATAGCTCAATCAAACATTTTTGCATGGCCCGACATCAATTGACTTTTCAAGAAGTGAATAACACAAATACATATAACAAACTATAAGACATCATTGCACACAAACAATTTTCATAGCAATTACACATATATTTACCATCCAACCAAAAATTTGAACTAGTATAGCCTCTTATTAAGCTTTGAATCGAAATGTACACTAGGTGCACATTTACCATCTCGGTCTTAATAATTAACTATAATATATTTAATTTTATAGATAGTAAATAATGATTGTTTGCATTCCCTTTTAAAGTCCACATGACTTGAGGATCCATGTTGGTCATCTCAATTATCAAGGCAAACACAATAATTGGGCAATATATTCAATATAAAAAAAATAATTCAAATTAAATTAATGCAAATCAATACAATAATAAGCCAAAACAATATATCGAATCATCATCATTTATTGAACCAACATGCAATCCAAACAATCTTTCTCAATGTTAATTTGTTTTTGGCATTTCAAGAGTGATAACTCGAGTTAACAACATAAGTAACTCGAGTTATATGGGGGTCAGATAACTCAAGTTTTTGATTTATGTAACTCGAGTTATATGAGGTCTAGATTACTCGAGTAAGATGTTGGATAACTCGAGTAATCCATAAACCCAGAACGATTTGAGAAGGGATAACTCAAGTAACAGAGTGTGTAGCTCGAGTTAGAGCACGTTCGGATAGAAATTCTATAAATAACCCTACCCGACTCATTTGAGTCTATTCGACTCTCTCACTTTCAAACACTCTAAACTCATCCAGATTGTATTTCAGTTCTTCTCCTTAGTTCTACATCATCTCAGAGGTAAGTTTATGCTTCTAAACCCTTGCATTTCTTCAATTGTTCATTCTTTTGCAAAATATGCATGTTAGGGTTTTGAGTGCATGTTCATACAGTTAGATCCATGATGCCTCTATTGAAATGGTTGTTTGGGGTTGCTAGATTATGACTTTGAGAGTCTAGAAACATCTAGAGTTAGGCATAAATCACCAGAATTAGGGATGATCATAAATGGGTTAGATCATTTTGATTTGGGTAAAGTTTAGATTATTATGAGTTGTTTTGGTTGATTAGACCTTAGTTTCATGTTCATGAAGTTTTTTGGAGTTAATGTGGGTGTATGGTTGGAATTTTTATCCATGAAATCAAGTTTGATCGAGTTTCAGGAATTCTGGAAAGATGACTTACTCGAGTTGACCAAATGGATAACTCAAGTAAGCTGAGGCTTGGACAACTCGAGTTAGGCATTCATCCAACTTGAGTAATCTGAGGCCTACATAACTCGAGTTGGGCATCATGCTAACTCGCGTTGTCAAGGCTCCGAGGGACCAAAGATGTCATTTTTTTGTATTTTGCTAATTCTAAGAGTTGGGGGACTTGTTTGCAATTTTTGAGAACTTTGAGGATTAGTTTGTAAATTTACGAGGTCTCAGTGACTAGTATATAATATTTCAAAAGTTTGAGGATCAAATTGTAATTTTACATGGATTTAGATCTTCGGATTATTATCGATGTATCTTCGACAGAAATTTGATTTCGGGCATTGTTTGAGTGTTGAGTCTGCATTTGCATATGCACGCATTTTGGTATAGCCGCAGTACCAATGTCATTCATTGTTTGTTTCTGATATACCTTGTTTTCAATATCTTTGTTTCAGCTTCGTGTTCGTGCCAGCGAGATCAGCTGCCCACTAGTAGTGCTTAACTATTATAGCTTGGACTATCAGGTGAGTGAATGACAGCTTTAGACACAAAGACTGTGTCTTGAAATTGTATCTATTTTTGTTATGCTCTTACATTTTGTAATTGGACTAATCTAAGGATTGGCCTAAATAACAAATTGGTTATGTGTATTAATGATCAGTATTTTCTTTAAATTCAATATATAGTGTATATATCTTCTCTCTGTTTTTTACTCTGGCTTTCATGCCTTGCTTTTGTATATATAATTATTATGATTTGTTTTTGATATGGGGACGCCTATGTCAGGGGGTTCGTAGCCTTTGGTATACCAATGCTCTGATGAAGTCCCAGTTATCAATGAGTGTTGATAGCCATCCTGTCCTGGCGTGACACATAATTTGATTTATGGCATTGCCCACTTATATTTTTCATTGGGGTGGTGGCGAAGTCCACAGCTGTTATATCTCTATTCCTAGTTCCCCTATCGCTAGTATACTCTAACTCTGTTTTGATATTATAATGAGTATTACAAATGTTTTCGTGCGTGTTGTTTGCTTTGTTTGCAAACATTTTTGAAATGTTTTTCGAAAACCTTACTACTTATGTAGGGTGCATATATGTACTCTCATTATACCTGCATGCAGTATTATAAACTTTTTTCAAACCAGTCTTTGTGAGACATGTATGAGGCACTCTGGAGTGTTATTCCTCACTGGGCACTGACCCTATTTGTTTTTCTTTGTCTATATCTACTTTTTATATAGGTTGTCTTTTCACTCAATAACCATGTGGCATGTTGCCCAGTGAGGCATTGTATATTTGTAAGTGACGCCCTTTTTGGTCAGGCTTCTTCTTTTGTTTTAGAGCTCTGCGTCGACATGTTATTGGATTACTGGGTTTTCTTATTTTTCCTTTTGATTTGTCTGATATATTTTATATTCTTTGTATTTGATTTCACTGATATTTCATTTTGATATTTATTATATATATTTACATCTTTTACCATCAAAGTTTGTATAAATGTTTTGATAATTAAATGGGTAGCATTTCTGATTCTCTGAGGCTTGTGTGAAATAGGTCGGGCTCCTATAGGTGGTCCACCTTGTACACCGGTCATGGTCAAAAAATGGGTCTTGACAAAGGTGTTATCAGAGATCTCTAGGTTTTTGTAAGTTTGGGGTCGATATGGAGCATAGGTATCCTTGATCGAGTCTATCTAAGTTCCTTCTGTATATTCTTTTGATCTTCATTTTGGCATTATGGCGGTCACATGCATTTTGACAATTGCATATGCTATTTTGTTTGTTTATAGATATGGTTCGTCTTAGAGCTAGAGGTAGAGTTCATGGTATAGGTCGAGGGAGGCCTAAACATGTGCCTATTGGGTCTGCTGCACATTCTATTACCGATCAGCATGATGTCCATAATGCACCAGAGGTTGCAACTTTAGCACCTCAGCAGTAGCAGCAGCTTCTCACAGCTTAGATGGAGATGTTTGAGCAAAAGACTTGAGTTCTCGAGCGTATGAAAAGGGCTCATCCAGGGTAGGCAGCTGGAGATTAGCCATTCCCGCCAGTTGCAGCAATACGAGACCAGCTAGTTACGGCACCATTAGTTCCTCTACCGTAGACTGAGGTGATAGCACCAGCACCGGTAACGGCACCTGTTGTACAGTTGATAGATCCTGACGCTCATCTGGCTAGATTCATGAAGCTCACTCCTCCCCAATTTGAGGGAAAGATAGGAGAGGACCCTGATACTTTCACTTTCACAGTTGAGCGATGTTTTGAGGCTATAGAGCTCATCGATGAGGCAACGAGGGTTAGACTTGCTTCATTCCTCTTAGATGGTCGAGCTACTAGGTGGTGATAGGACCAAGGAGCTCATAGGATTGTTACATGGGATGAGTTCAAGAGTAAGCTCATGATGTCTGTTCTTCCCCGGAGTGAGAGGGTAAAAAGGCAGATCAATTTAATGAGTTTTCCCAGGAACCGGGTATGTATGTGATTAAGTACGAGGACCAGTTCAGAGAGTTTAGCAGGTATGCACCTGCTGAGGCTTGTGGTGAGGAGGCCTTGGCAGGGAACTTCTTAAATGGTTTATTTCCCAATATTAGTAGAGTGGTAGCGACTCTGGGTATGACCATAGTATCGCAGATTTCTGAGGCTGCGAGAGGCATGGAGTATCAGTATGCGAGACATCCAAGAGAGCCCAAGAGGGAGAAGACTAAAGGCATATTTGGAGGCCAGCAGAGCCGTGGACAAAGTGGTCATTCTGAGTAGAGACGTAGGCATTTGTCTAGAGGCCAAAGATAGGGACAAGGTTCCCAAAGTGATAGTATGGCACATCCAATTAGGCTTGTTGGATGAAAGATTTTAGAAAGCCCGTATTTGCTTTGTGATACCTGTGGAAGGAAGCACCTGGGGACTTGCAACTGGGCAGCGGGTCTCCATTTTCATTGTAGATAGTCGAGACACAAAGTGATTGAGTGTTCTATCAAGTATGGTTCAGGATCATAGATAGTGCAGTCAGTGGTTGGAGGTACAGGTATCGCTAGCACTAAAATGGGCAGAGGCACAGACAGAGGTACAGTTGGATCTAGGAGCAGTAGCTAGGTCAATCAGAGTAGTTCTACTGTAGGAGGGCAGGCCCTAGTGTATCATCTGACTCGTCAAGAGGCACAAACCTCCAATGCAGCAGTGACTGGTACACTATTCATCTCTAGTACTTCTGCTAATATTTTATTTGATTTTGGTTCATCGTATTCTTTTATCACGTCATATTTTGTTGAGCATGTTGGGTTAGTAGTGTATCCGTTAGACAGATTATTGGAGGTTTCATCACCCTTGGGCAGCAAGATCATAGTGGATTCTAAGGTCTGGGGTTGTGTGAGTACCTTCGATGGGCAATAGTTGACTGTCGATTTGATAGTATTGGATATGGGTGAGTTTGATGTGATATTTGGTATGGATTGGCTTTCGACTTGGCACGCTACTTTGGACTGCTTTGCGAAGAGGGTATGATTTCGATCGCCATGTTAGAGCGAGTTCTGTTACCAGGGAGAGCATGACAGTGTTGTACAGGGGGTACATATTAGCTGTTAGAGCAGAAAGGATGATTTGTCGTGGTTCTGAAGCTTATTTGGCCTTGTGCTCATCAAGCCACAGAGTTGAGACCAGATGACGTGTCAGTAGTACGAGAGTTCTCTGATGTGTTTCCTAAGGAGTTACCAGGATGACGTGCCGGAGTGCGAGATTGAGTTTGCCATAGAGGTGCAGCCGAGTACCGATCCGATATCGATTCCACCGTATCGAATGGTACCAGCAGAGTTGAAAGAGTTAGAGACTCAGTTGAGAGAGTTGTTGGATAAAGGTTTTATCCGATCAAGCGTTTCACTGCGCCGGTGTTGTTTATAAAGAATAAGGACGGTAGTTTAAGAATGTATATTGATTACCGGCAACTGAACAAACTGAAAGTGAAGAACCAATATCCACTTCCGAGGATAAATGATATGTTTGACCAGTTACAAGGTGCTCAGTGGTTCTTCAAGATCTACTTGAGGTCGGGATATCATCAGTTGAGGATTAGAGGTGAGAACATTCTGAAGACAGCTTTTTGGACTACGTATGGTCATTATGAGTTCCTAGTGATGTCGTTTGGTTTGACTAACACACCAGCAGCATTTATGGACTTGATGAACAGGGTGTTCAAACCGTACTTGGATCGATTTGTGGTTGTCTTTATAGATGACATCCTGACATACTCAAGGAGTAAGAAAGACCATGAGGAATATCTGAGGTCAGTTTTGCAGACCTTGAGAGAACATATAGCATTTTTGGGACACGTAGTGTCTAAAGAAGGGATAATGGTAGACCCAAAGAAGATAGAGGCAGTACTCAATTGGGAAAGGCCTAAGATAGTTACCAAGATTCAAAGTTTTCTTGGGATGGCCGGTTATTATAGAAGGTTTATCCAGGATTTCTCCAAGATTGTAGCTCCTATGACTCGATTGACTCAGAAAGGAGTTAAATTTATATGGTCTGACTCGTGTGAGAAGAGTTTTCCATAGTTGAAGAAGTGTTTGACCAGTGCATTAGTGTTGGCATTGTCGACAGGTTCTGGAGGATTCAAAGTATATTATGATGTCTCGTGAGTTGGATTGGGTTGTGTGTTGATGCAGCACGGCAAGGTAATTGCTTACGCCTCGAGACAGCTTAAGAGGCATGAGCAAAATTATCCGACACATGACTTAGAGTTGGCGACAGTTGTGTTTGCACTCAAGATTTGGAGGCATTACTTATACGGGGAGACTTTTGAGATCTTCACAGACCATAAAAGTTTGAAGTATATTTTCGATCAACGAGACCTAAATTTGAGGCAAAGACGTTGGTTAGAGTTGCTAAAGGATTATGATTGTACCATATCATATCATCTTGGCAAGGCTAACGTCGTGGCCGATGCTTTGAGTAGGAAATCGATG
Organism: Flueggea neowawraea; assembly: GCA_948243855.1. Lineage (NCBI taxonomy): Eukaryota > Viridiplantae > Streptophyta > Magnoliopsida > Malpighiales > Phyllanthaceae > Flueggea > Flueggea neowawraea. The sequence continues at coordinate 9,806 of CAODLS012535075.1, forward strand.
GGGAGTTTAGCTCACATCGCAGTTGAGAGACACCAGTAGTATCAGAGTGGCAAAGATTGATGAAACATGGAGTCAAGTTACAGTTTGATGACTATGGGCTTTACTTGGACATATTGAGGCAAGACATGTACTATTAGATCGGATCCAAAAGGCCTAAAAAAAGGATTCTGAGGTGCAAAGTTTGATTAAGAAAGTTAGATCATCTGGTGTACCTAGGTTTAGTGTTGATGATTCTAGAGTATTGTGGTTTGGATCGAGATTATGCATACCATCTTATGATAGGCTACACGAGGAGATTATAATCGAGGGTCACAGGTCCACATACTATATACACTGAGGTACATTAAGACGTATCAAGATCTTCAAGAGTTCTACTGATGGACAGGGATGAAGAAGGACATAGCTGAGTTTGTTAGTAGATGTTTGACTTGTCAGCAGGTCAAGTTTGAGCACCAGCATCCTTCTGGATTGTTATAGCAGTTGCCACTTTCGGAGTGGAAGTGGGATCACATCACGATGGACTTCGTGGTTGGTTTATAGAGGACATCATCAGGGTACGACTCCATTTGGGTGATTGTAGATCGATTAGCCAAGTCTGCACATTTCTTACCTATTAAGACAACTTATGGAGCTGCATGTTTGGCAAAGTTATACGTCGATCGAATTGTATGCTTGTATGGCATGCCAGTCTCTACAGTGTCTGACACAGAGCTCCAGTTTACATCGCAGTTTTGGCGTAAACTGCAAGATTAGTTAGGTAATCAATTGGACTTAAGAATGACATTTCATCCGCAGTCCAACAGACAGTCCGAGTGCACAATTCAGACTTTGAAAGATATGCTGAGAGCATGTGCTGTGGATTTCGGTGGGAATTGGGATACTCACTTGCCTTTGGTCGAGTTTGCGTATAATAATTCGTATTATTCGAGTATTGAGATGACGCTTTACAAGGCTTTATAGTGTAGGAAGTATAGATCTCCTCTTTGTTGGGTCGAGGTCAAAAAGAGAGAGTCGTTACAGCCAGATCTTATTTTAGAGACTACTGAGAAAGTCATATTGATCTAACAGAGGATCCAGACTGCTCATAGTCTTTAGAAGAGTTATACTGACCAGAAACGTAAACATTTTCAGTTTGAGGTTGGGGACTATGTATTTCTTAGAGTGTCACCTATGAAAGGCGTGATGAGATTTGAAAAAAGGGCAAGTTGAGCCCAAGGTACATTGGTCCATTTGATATTATTAGGTGTGTTGAGGCCATTGCTTATGAGTTGGCATTACCACCTCAGTTGTCTTTTGTTCATCCGGTATTCCATGTATTGCTCTTGAGGAATTATGTTCCAGATATGTCTAATGTATTGTCACCACAGACTGTTGAGGTTAGACCAGATTTGTGGTATGATGAGATTCCTATGAGGATTGCTGACCAATAAGTCAACAGACTCCATAATAAGGACATCTCTTTAGTGAAAGTGATTTGAAGACACTATTTTGATGAGGAGGCCACTGAGGAGGCCGAGGATGAGATGCAGCACAGGTATCTGTAACTATTCGATTTTGTTGATCCTTAGGTCAGTATGCTTTGTTCCGTCTCTTTTATTTTGTTTCTACATCTTTGCATCTATGTTTCTGCATCTCTGCATTGTTTCCACATGTCTGTTTCTGTCTCTGCATTGGTATCTTTGTTTCAACATGTTTGTATAGGTTATGTTGTTCCATCGTCATTTTTGGGCTTTTGCATGTCAGCTGGGTAGTTGAGTGTTGATTGGATGATTATCAATTGGGTTTTGTTTTGGAGATCTAGGGTTGATTTTATCCTTTGTTTGACCTATTCTGAAATTCGAGGACAAATTTCATTTGACGGAAGAAGTATGTAATATCCCACTCTTTCCGATAAGGGTTTATGTATATCTTCGATTAGATCTCTAGCTTGAGGTGTTAAATTGCTTTTGGTGTTTCAAGAGTGATAACTCGAGTTAGCAAAGTAAGTAACTCGAGTTATGTGGGGTCAAATAACTTGAGTTAGCGATTTATGTAACTCGAGTTATATGGGGTCTAGATTACTCGAGTAAGTTGTTGGATAACTCGAGTAATCCATGAACACAGTACGATCTGAGAAGGGATAACTCGAGTAAGAGAGTGTGTAACTCGAGTTAGAGCACATTCGGACGGAAATTCTATAAATACCCTTACCCGACTCATTTGACTCTATTCGACTCTCTCACTTTCAAACACTCCAAACTTGTCCAAATTGCATTTTAGTTGCTTCTTCTTAGTTCTACGTCATTTCAAAGGTAATATTATGCTTCTAAACCCTTTCATTTCTTCAATTTTTCATTCTTTTGCAAGATATGCATGTTAGGGTTTTGAGTGCATATTCATACGGTTAGATCTGTGATGCCTCTATTGAAATTGTTGTTTGGGGTTGCTACATCATGACTTTGAGAGTCTAGAAACATCTAGAGTTGGTGTTAAATCACCATAATTAGGGATGATCATAAATGGGTTAGATCATTTTGGTTTGGGTCGATTTTGGATAATTACGAGTTATTTTGGTTGATTGGACCTTAGTTTCATTTTCAGGAAGTTGTTTGGAGTTAATGTGGGTGTATTGTTGGAATTTTTATCTGTGAAATAAAGTTTGATCGAGTTTTAGGAATTTTGGAAAGATGACTTACTCAAGTTGACAAAATGGATAACTCGAGTAAGCTGAGGCTTGGATAACTCAAGTTAGGCATTCATCTAACTCAAGATCCTAACTCGAGTAATCTGAGGCCTAGATAACTCAAGTTAGGCATCATGCTAACTCGAGTTCAAGGCTCTGAGGGACCGAAGATATCATTTTTGATATTTTGAAAATTCTAAGAGTTAGGGGACTTGTTTACAATTTCTAAGAAATTTGAGGATTAGTTTGTAAATTTACGAGGTCTCGAGGACTAGTATATAATTTTGAAAAGTTCAAAGACCAAATCGTAATTTTACATGGATTTAAATCTTTGGATTATTATCGATGTATCTTCGACCAAAATGGGATTTCAGGAGTTGTTTGAGAGCTGAGTCTGCATTTGGATATGCACACATTCCGGTACAACCAAAGTACCAATTTCATTCATTGTTTGTTCCTGATATAACTTGTTTTCGATATCTTTGTTTCAGCTTTATGTTCTATGCTAACGAGATTAGCCGCCCACCATTGGTTCCTAATTTCTCTAGCTTGGATTATCAGGTGAGTGAATGGCAGCTTCAGACACAAAGGTTGTGTCTCGAAACTGTATCTGTTTTTGTTATGCTTGTCTTACATTTTGTAATTGGACTAATTTGAGGATTGGCCTAAATAATAAACTGGTTATGTGAATTAATGATCAGTCTTTGTTTTTGAATTCAATATATAGTATATATATCTTCTCTTTGTTTTTGACTCTAGCTTGCATGCCTTGCTTTTGTATATATAATTATTATGATTTGTTTTTGATATAGGGACACATATGCTAGAGGGTACGTAGCATTTGGTATACCAATGCTCTGATGAAGTCTGAGCTATCAGGGAGTGTTGATAGACATATGGCCCTGGCCTAACACATGATTTGATTTGTGGCGTAGCCCACGTATATTTTGCGCAGAGCCCACACCTGTTATATCTTTGTTTCTAGTTCCGCTATCGCTAGTAAACTCTGACTCTTTTTTGATACTATAATGAGTATTACAATTGTTTTCGTGCATTTTATTTTCTTTGTTTGTGAATGTTTTTTAAATGTTTTTCAGAAACCTTACAACTTATGTATGGCGTATATATGTACTCTTGTTATACCTGCGTGCGGTATTTTAAACTGTTTTCAAACCAATCTTTGTGATGCATGTATGAGGTACTCTGGAGTGTCATTCCTCACTGGGCCCTGATCTCCGTTTGTTTTTATTTGTCTATATCTACTTTGTATGCAGGTTGACTTTTGACTCGACAGCCATTTGTCATGTTACTCAGTGAGGCATTGTATATTGGTCAGTGATGCCCTTTTTGGTCGGGCTTCTTCTTTTGTTTTAGAGCACCGTGTCGAGATGTTGTTGGATTACTAGGTTTTCTTATTTTGCCTTTTGATTTCTCTAATATATTTTATATTCTTTGTGTTTGATTTCACTGATATTTCATTTTGATATTTATTATATATATTTACATCTTTTACCATCAACATTTGCATAAATGTTTTGATAATTAAATGGGTAGTGTTTCTGATTCTCTGAGGCTTGTGTGAGATGGGTTGGGCTCCCATAGACGTTCCGCCTTGCACACCGTTCATGGTCCGAAAATGGGTTATGACAATTGGGTAGCATCAACACACAAACAATGCTTACAAATATGCCCATCATAATACTACACGAATATAGTATTAAGCCTATGTTTGCCAATTTAGATACACAATGGACCTTTTCTAAAGTGTTTAAATAGAATTCATAAGTGGTCGTACCAACTTATCGAAATTCTATTAATCATATGACCATAAAATGGATCTTCCACTTCTCTCCACTTCTCACGATCTCTCTTCGCGATCATGGTGTAATATTGGACATATTAATTTTAAAACGTTTTTACTCTTTAAAATCTCTAAGTGGCCTTGAATGACACTTAAGGGATCATGTTGCCTTGAAATTCTATTATGGACCAAAGACCTAGCCAATACCGGTGATGAGAATTCATAATATTTTATGAAATAAGAGAACTTTCATCACCTATGTGAAATTATGCACAATTATTTTATTCTCCTTACAACCTCCACAATCCCAAAATACTCATTTTTTGGAGTCGCTCAAATTCTCCCTTAATTTGCACTTCCTTTGATGAAATGTGGTTTTATCTCATTCGTTTATTTGTAATAAATTACAAATAAAACGGGTATATACGCACTCGTATATTCCCCAAATAATTAAAATATCATTTTAATTATCTAAATGAGAACCATATTTGCATGATTTTAAAATTAATTATTTTGAAAACTAATTTCAAAAATAATTCTTGGCAGAAAACACATTTTTTACAAAATTTAAACCACTTTTAATATCCAAAAAATTGAAAAAAATAGTTTGGAACTCAAAAAATTGTGAAAATTATGTCAAAAACTACAAAAAAATCCAAATTTTAACTCTGCTGAAAATTTTACAAAATTTGAAGGTCGGGACAAGTGCCGAGCTTGCAAGACACGTGCGACTCCATAACGCTGCCACGTGTCGCAATTGCGTGGAGACATGTGTGATGATCGACACGTATCACAATTTCATTGGTCCAAAATCTGATGACATGGATGACAAGTGTCATTGTGACGTGTGTGACACATGGTTGTAGTGCCACGTGTCATAGTGGTGTGGATGACACATGGCGGATTCTCATTAGTCCACGTGGCATGTCTATCCAAAATTTCTTCCAGAAAGTTCTGCAACGTGTCGACTTCTGATTAGGCCACGTGTCAAATATGACACGTGTCAGACAATGATTGGTTACCGACAATCGATTCACATGGTCTGCAAGTGACACGTGTCGATCGATGAGTGGTCCACGTCTCGGTCAACTTTGACCGTATTATTTCTCCGCCAAGTGTCGCGTTCTGAGTGGACCGTGTGGACGAATCACAACTCGCCACGTTGCCATTTTTATCAGATGAAAAATTCATTTATAAGCTTCTCACTCAGTATTTTTCGATCGGGTTTTCGTCGATTTGATGACCTTCTCGATAGAATTTCGCAATAAAACTTGGGCAACTAATGTTTTTGAGGTCGCTGATCTCAAATCTTTTATCATAATTTCAAAAATTCAACTTTCAGTTTTAAGCTCCGAACGGACTTGAACCAAAAACGACGTTCGGGATAGAAAGTCAAATACAATAAATTCATTGTAGATATTACAAACAGAGACCAACAAGAATTTTGAATTATAATCCAAAATTCGTTCTCTGCTCTTATACCACTAAAGGAATCTAGTTACCAGTTTAACAAATAAACAATATATAATAGTAGGTTCGAGTTACCTACATCGATTCCTGCGAAAGTTCGACCCAACCAACAGCGGAAGACACAGGTCAGGATCGGTTCGATGTTGGTCTTGTGAGCAAACCACGGTCGGGTTGGCGACGGGAGTACTTGTCTGTTTCGCAGCCTAGATGCCACACGGATCGACCTTTTCATGCTACTGAAGAATAGTGGAAAGAGATGGATGGAGAGAAAGAAAGAGATAGAAGAAAGAATGAGGAAGAATGGTGGAGGGAAGAAACGTTCTTCCTCCCTCTCTTTTCTTTCCTTTTTTTCTTTTTCTTTTCTCTTCCTTTTTCCCACACACCCCTTCTCTCTTTCCCATCTCTTATTTATATGCATTCAAATGGGCCTCCAAATGGGCCCAATGGATCTTGTAAGCCTAACTCAATTGGGCTTACCAATTGGTCTCGGTCTACGGTCTCGGTTCACACATTGACCCACTGAGTTCTGTTCACTCGTCATGGACGGACCGTTTTTTCCAACAAAAATTGACGATGGTTAGAAAAATAGGATTACAACTTGCATGAAATTGTGTAATTAGATAATTAGTTACCAAAAAAGTGGAGAAAATATCGAAAATATATTGAATCTGAAATTGGGAGTTACGCTTTATATAATTAGTTACCAAAAATAGTGAAAAAATATAAGGAATATGTTAATTCAAAATTGGCAGTTATTTTTTCTAATGAGTATAATTAGAATATCAAATAAGTTTCAATCTAGTTTTAAAGAAATTTCAATATATAAAAAATCTTTACATTTTACAACCCAACATAAACAATTATAGTTTTAATATAGTTTCAAAGAAGTTTCAAACTGTAAAACGTCAATAAAATCCTTAATAATTATTTTTACAATATCACGATGTATTTAAATTATATAACAAAGTTTCAATTGAGTTTCATTTGCATTTAAGTGAGAATGTATTCTAACTACGGCTAGTATTTTGCTCTTCCAAATTTTTTGATGTGATGATATGTATAATATCTTAATAAATTTATTGTCCGTTAAAAACTCCCATGATTTTGAGATTAAGCAATCAAAATAATATTTTAATAAATGTGATTCTTTGAAATGTGGTTTCAATAATTGGAAAATCATATTTTTAGGAGATTTACTAAATCCACTTAGGTGGCTATTTTCACCAAATTGTGGGCAAAGTGGCTATTTGTAAAATACATTTGTGTTTGGTGGGTTAGTTATGAAAATAACCCTTATTTAATTAAGCCATATGCTCCAAATAAAATACCAAATTTAATAAATAACTAAGTATAATTTTAATTTTTATAAATAAAAATATGTTCAAAATATTGTTTAGAAGTTTTTTTTTTCAAAATTTATTTTAAAAAATGTAAAATAGAGATTTTTGGAGACATTTGAAGATCACTTTTCTAAATATAATAAATAGATTTTTAGTAATTACTGAAGACTTTTAAAGATATTTAGAGGTTTTATAATTTTGATATTTTTTAAAGTAATTTGAAGTATTTTTTATTTTTAAAAAATTATTTGGACTAAGTCTAAAAATTAATTTTTGTATTTAATTTTAGTATAATTATGTGATTTTTTTAATGAGTTTGTTTAAGATAAATTTAATAAAAATTAATTATATATTAAAAGAATACAGACAGTACAATCTTTTTAAGACTAAATAAATAGTTGGCGTAGATTGAAGTAGTAGTTCAAAAGTGGAGGATGTCCCCAACCTATAAAGGGATAAATTACACTGTAGACCCTTTCTTTTTTATTTTACATAAATAACACCCAGATCAGTTTTTTTTTTAAACTTCAGTATAGTTTGTTTTTCAAAACCGAAAAATTTTAGATCATTTTTTAAAGATAGGCTGTATATATGTAATGTATATCTTCGAATGTGGCATTTTTTGAGAAAAACAATGTTTTTAGACAATTTTTTTAGTCTGTTTTAGTGCGAATTTGTGTAAATAATCCCCAATAAATATCATTCTCTTGTTTTTTCCCAAAAAATTTAATTCTCCAAGTGTTCATGAATACCTATACAATTGTGTACATCTCTCCCAATAGCTCATAAATCCCAAATCTTCTTGAAAGAAAGAAATGTGATATGTAGAAAAGGCAATGGACCACATTCACCATTGGCTTATTAAACAATCAAAGACCCATGCCATGTCGTCCAATACAAAAGGATAAGTTTTTCTCTCCATCATATTTTCTATGTATCCAAGCCATGATGCATTTTTATTTATTTAATTCATTTTCATTCCATTCCATTGCATGTATGGATAATTATTTTCAGTTTGATTATTATTATTTTTTAAGAATTATTATTATTATTATTATGAACGAATAGATGAGAGAGAGAGTGGGAATGATGAGTAAGTAGTGATGGATAGAAGAGGGGAAGTAGTAAACTAAGGAGTAGATGGTGATGGCATCATCCCCCTTGACTTAAGCCTCTCACTCTGTGGGGTCTATCTACTTATTGTATGTACCAATCAAACGGATGGAAACGACAGCGCAGCGGTATTCCGGTGGGGTGGATTACACAGAAGTGTAGCTCCATAAAATAAAAGAAACAAAATTTTGGAAAAACGAAAGAAAAAAACAAAAAACATAGACAGACTATTGGAAACAATCGAAAGAGCTCAAGGGAAGAGTCGCTTTTTTAAGATCCGTGCCGTGTCGCTTTACTAATTTCAGCCCGACCAACCACTCTCCCTCTCAATTTTCATCAATCAATCCATCTCCGATCCATTCGCTTCCACTAAATCCTCCACTTCCATCGCTTACTCTCTTTTTTCTTTTTGAATTTTTTCATTCTTATTTCAGCAGCGCTCACATTTCGGATTTCTGCTAACTGAATTCAGCTGCTCTTTCAAATGTAAGTCCCGTCTCTCTGCTTTAATTGCTATTATCTTATAATTTGAACCGATTTTGGAAGATTTTGAGCTCTTTTTGTTTTTGTTTCCTAATCTAATGCTGCATGTGTTCTCATTTGAAGTTTGAATATGATTTAGGATTCCATTTTTGAACAAAATGCAATAAATCAGATGAATTGGTCCCAAGTTTCGATTTTGATTGGATCTGGTCTTTTACTAATGCAGTTTGGGAGATGGGTATGGAGCACTATTAGGGAGGGAGCAGTATTTTGTCGGAGGGGTTAGCTGGGGAGGCATCTCTTCGTCGTGATTTCGAGGATTTGACTGTTTCGCAACATCTTGTGAGAAGTGTTAGCCAGAAGTTGAGGAAGAAGAATCATAGAGGAGGGGATGGAGAAGATGAGGGTAATGCCAGAGGGGTCTCTATGAATTGCCTCACTTTGTATGGCAGAGGCGGGGGTTGTAAGGTAGGGGCCGAGATGGGTGATGAATGTGGGGATCCGAGCGGCAGGAGAAGGTCATCCAGGGCTAGTGAAGAAGGAAAGGCCTATAAACCAATATGTGGTAATGAGGAGACTGGAGTTGATTGCTTCTCTTATGGGGTGAGAGAGAAATTATGGAAGAGGAATGGCAGAAAACATTTAGAGCTTGAAGATTCTGTACAGAATAGCAGGTTGCATATCTTTCTTCAGGATGATCTACTGGAGTTGTGTTTGATGAGGTTGCCACTGAGCAGTCTTATGAATGCTCGCCTTGTATGCAAGAAATGGAGGCTCTTGACCGCATCTCCTCGTTTCTTGCAGATGAGAAAAGAACGTTCACACAGGACTCCGTGGTTGTTTATATTTGGTGCTATTAGAGATGGATATGTATCTGGGGAGATACACGCATTGGATGTGTCTCTGGATCAGTGGCATAGGGCTGATTCCGATATTATTAAAGGGAGGTTCAACTTCAATGTAGCAAGTAGTCAGGATGATATTTATGTTGTTGGTGGTCGTTCTAGTTTGACTCAATTTGGGAGAGTGGACAGGAGTTCATGTAAGACGCACAAAGGAGTGTTGGTATTTAGCCCTGTAACTAAATCTTGGCGTAAAAGTGCTTCCATGAAGTATGCCAGATCATCGCCTATTTTAGGTACTTGCGAGGTTGATTCAGACTTCTCAATTGTTCACAGTCATCATCGCCAAGAAAGACGTTTTCCCAGATCAAGGATTGGTGGTGTATCAGATGTATATGAGGATCCTCACAGGCTTTCATTGAGGCGACAACATAGAAATGCTTTTGATGAAAATGAGTCTTCGCTAGTCCCTCACAGAAAGTCGTACAGATTAAGTAGACAAAGAAGTGACCAGTCAAACGCGAGGGCTTTGAATAGGTGTTTGTTGATTGCTGTTGGAGGTTTTGGAACTTGGGATGAGCCTTTGGATTCTGGTGAAATTTATGATCCTATGTCAAATAAATGGACAGAAATCCAGAGCCTGCCCGTAGATTTTGGTGCAGTTTGTTCGGGTGTCGTTTGTCATGGGGTTTTTTATGTGTATTCTGAGACAGACAAGCTCGTTGGATATGACATAGGAAGGGGCTTTTGGATGGGAATCCAAACCTCGCCATTCCCTCCTCGTGTTGTTGATTATGCCCCTAAATTTGTATCTTGTGCTGGTCGACTATTTATGCTTTCAGTCTCGTGGTGTGAAGGGGATGGTCAAATAGGCCAGAGAAACAAGGCTGTTAGAAAATTGTGGGAGTTAGATCTTAGGCATCTTACCTGGACCGAAGTATCAGTGCATCCTGATGCTCCAATGGACTGGAATGCCGCATATGTTGCAGAAAATACCCAGATATTTGGGGTTGAGATGTTCAAAATATTTGGCCAAGTGTTGGATTTTTTGACTGTATGTGATGTTTCTGATACGGGGTCGAAATGGAGCCATATTTCCAGGAGCCATATGTCCAATGGATTGGATGCCACCTCTTGCCTTTCTAAAACATTGGCAGTGCTGTATCTATGATGTCCTCGGAGAAGACTCTGCTTTGTGCAGAAAACATTACACAGTTATTTACGCAGAAGAGGATATTTTGAGCACAAAAGTCGATATCTGAATTCCTTACTTAATTCTTTGGACATATTTACCAATTTGCAGTTCAACAGTTTGTTCTGCAGAATTTCCTCGCCAGTGTTTACAGATAGATCTGTTGTATTTCCCTTCATCATCCTTCTGTTGAATTAATAATAATATATTTCACTCTTGTATTTTTGTCCAATTTGGTGGCATTAGTTTTGTCAGATTGAATTGTGATATTGTTCACTAGTGTTTCCTGAATACAAGGCTTTATCCTGAATACACTACTCATGTGACTAAGATGTTGAAATTTTGAGCAAATATATAAAAACAAGGGAGAAGCAAAGAAAAGATCATAGTGAGTTTATTTTCTAGCAAAATTTGTTCTTCGTACAACTTGAATTTTAAATGTAAAATCATTTGAAACCAGCTCCTAATTTCACATGCGGTTACAATATACGTAGCTGCGTAAAGAAATGCAAGCAGCAGAAAACATCATTGCTAAACAAATGAACAACTCGCGAAAACCTCTACAGAAAAAGAAGTGTACAACAATATCTACTTTCCAGACCACAACCCTATAAATGAGTTCAGCACCAATCAGCAACAGAAGTCTCATCCCATATTTGGAAAGATACCAGAGAAGTTTGGTATCTTGTCAACGTGTTTCAATGCACGCTCAGCAATCTGCCGGGTCCGGTAGTCAGCATGCTGGAAGGCATCAACAAGTGCAGTACTGACATTCGGATCACCGGAAACTTCATATGCTATATCATCAGTCCTCAAAAGTCTCTCAACAGCCCAAACTGCCCTCCTCCTCAAACTATCTGTTCTCTTCTCCATCAGCACATCAAGTACAAGTCTTATTCCGTCTGCCTCGCCCAGTATCCTCACCCCTTGTTTAATATCAACCCCGTCGTCCAGAAGAGTAGATATTGCTGCAAGTGCTGCCTCAACCACCTTCTCATTCGTATAGTCTAAAAGAGCACCCAGCTTCTCAACAGCCTGTCCTTCCAAAAGGCAAAACGAATCTCTCAATGAACACGTTCCACGGTGGAGCCGGCACAATCCAGTTATGACAGGTTGCTTGCTGAAACATGGAAAGATTGAACCACATAAACCAGGCGTCGGCAACTCTAGCAATTTGGTTAAATTTTTTGATTCCTGAGACAAGTTCTCCAATGCCATGGCAGAAACAATCTGTACATTATCAAGTCCATTGGATTGAAGCAATTCAATGAACAGAGCAGAAACATTGTGCTCGCGGCACAACGCAGCAGCATCAGGCTCTTCAGCCAATGCAAATGTAACCCTTGCAAGAACACGCACAAGCCCCTCTAAAAATGGGGTGACAGAGTGAGCACCCCTAGTCTCCCCTTGCCGGATCCTCACAACCCTTAAGTAGATTAGCTGAAAGGCGCCATCATCCAGCATCTGTCGTGTGAGGCCTAAATCCTTTTCAGGGAGTTCACCTAAAAGGTCAACTGCAGCAGCCTGCTCTTCTGTAATTCCAATATTTTCTGATATAACTCTAATTAGACTGCCAAGTTGGCCAACTGAGACACAAAGTGCATCAGCTAGTTCCTGGCCCATGTGTGGAGAGAGGTTCTGGAGTAATTTTATGGAAGCTACGCGCAGATCCCTCTGGGGAGCCTCAATGAACTGAACCAAACTGATAA
>CAODLS012535144.1:0-11495 GCA_948243855.1 Flueggea neowawraea
TTTTTTTTAATAAACAAAGTTTATATTTTAATTGTTATTCCTATTTATTTAAATATGATATTTGGGTAGAATTTCTGCACTATGAGGCTTGTGCGGGATGAGCCGGGCTCCCATAGACGGTTCATTTCGTACGCCGGTCGCGGTCCCGAGAATGGGTCGTGACACGCTTAAACGAGTCTTAAATATGTCAAGCTCGCGAGCCTCCTAAGTAGTTTAACAAGCCGAACCTGAACAGAATTAAAAGCTCGAGCTCAATATATTTTTTGCTGAGCCTAACTTGAGCATTTCAAAGCTCGGCTCGGCTCAAATCTAGCCCTAGAAATAGTAAGAACCCACCTCAATTTGTTATGCTGATCTAGTTTCATTTCCTTCCTTCTCTCTTTTCTCTATGTTCTCTCTCTCTCTTCTATTGTGAGTTGTTCCTCTCTCTGGTTTGAGAACCAATGCCTTGTGACATTTCCCTCTCTTTCTTGTAACGTTTTTCAAAATTAAAGATGGAAGTATAGCAGCCTTTGATCATGGACAATATATAATTACAGTACAGTAATTAACTAATTAATTAGTACCTAATAAACAATGATTTTATAAGAAAAATAGAATGAAACTATGTTGGAATCTAGAGTTCAATGACTTCATAAATTCTCTAAATTAAGCTCAGGCTTCATTATGTATACAGATTTATTGTGGCAATCTCCTACATATGGAACGCACATCTAATTTCCTTCTAATGCACCTATTCTTTTCTTTTATAGATAGATAGATAGATAGATAGATTAATGCACCTATTATAATCTCACAAAATAGGAAGAAAACGTTGGAGATAATTTAAAATTCGAAGGGAGTTAAAATTGTTTGTAGCATTGCGTAGGTTTGTAAAGGCACAATTAAGAAAAGTCGCAAAGTTTCACGGGAGTGTGAAAACGAGGAATTAAATTTTGGGATAATGGAAACGCTGATAATGAATCATGGAGTGATTAAGGTAATTTTGCTATTGAAGTTTTGTTTAGCAATTTGTGTGATGGATTATTGCAATTTTGGTCGGAACTAAGTATTATGGCTGTTGATTGGTTGTAAATTGGTTGCTTTCGATATAATTTTCGTTCTCAAAGAACTTCGTCGTCTATTTTAGTTCATAGTATGCTTTTCGTGTAAACAAGAAAAATTATGAATTTATAATTAGTTATGCTATTAGTTGTAAGGACAAAAACCACGACAGCCCCATGATGTGGCACCCTAACAAATAATACTGACAAAAAAAACTTTCATCATGCGGCTGTAGAGGGTGCATTTAGTTATACACAAACTAGTTACAGAATCACAAGATTTGTGAGTTTTTTTTAAAAAAAAATATTTTATATTTGATATGAAAAGAAAAAATAAAAATATATACTATTAAAAAATTGTAAATAAAAATATTTATTTTCATTAAATTAATTTTTCTAAGTTCTTAAATACTTGTTTGCTCATCACATGGAATTATACATTCTCTAGATCTTATGCATGTTACCAAGCGCAGCATGGGTGACGTTATTTCTATTCAAATTTGTCAAAGCATTTGGAGCACGTATCCGAGGCTCTTTCATGAGTGGCATTATTAAGCATATCAATTTACTTTTGCCATATTTTCAAGATAATAAGATTCAACAAACATGTTAGGAGAATTGGTTGCCAAACAACGACTTAGAGGTTGACTCAAGGTCACTTAAGTTTTTTGACTCGAACGCAAAAATTACTTAATTAAATTTTCGTTTAGACGAGTCACTCAATAGAAAAAAAATACACATTCAAGGTCAATAACTCGTCAACAGTGCCATGTGGTCGGTCATTGGAACAAAAATACTGACACATCATGCCACGTTAGATGCACCTGACATTTGACCATAGTCACTAACTCATCAAAAGCAACAGAATTTTTCTAACAAAAAAGCCCGACTGAATAATGAAACCTTTCATTAACAAGTAAGGATAAAAGAATTGCACTAGCAATAAAATCCATGAACAACAAAAACTGGTTCAACAGAGTTACATCATATAAACCCAGATTTTTATTATCAACAATCATCACTGCTCATCATCACCATCACCACCACCACCTCCATCACTAACCCCCTCAAAGTCACGACCTTTATGATTAAACACTCTCTCTTAACTCCCATTTCTTTATTTTTTTTCCAATTTTTTTCTTTCTTAAAGTAACCTTAAAAATTAAATGTTGTTTCAGCCATGGACATAGCTCCAACCTCCACCGCCACCACTAACAACAATAACCCACCAAACCTCCCGACCCAGAAACAAAAACATCGTCTCAACCGTCGGCAACCTGGATCCAACCCGCAAAGCCGTTATCTATCTTTCACTAACGGAGTTTTGAAACGCCACCTCCCACACCACCGCCACCACCAATTAGCTCCTCCTGCAGTGATAGCACCCAATCGCCACGCATCTCCTCTCTTTAATTTCAGCAAAAAAAACAAAAGACCAAACAACAAAACAGATTTTGTACAACCAATCAACACCTCAACTCAGAACAATATGAAACAAAAACCAATTAACAACAAATGTGCAAAAATCAACAAAAACAAGAACTGGAATCAAGAAATAGAGAATCAAAACCAGGTGCTGACATTGTTGTGACCCATTTTTGCTTAGCTAAAACCCAACATTGCACACATAGTTTCATCTATTAGAACCAAATCATTAAAGAAGAAAACCCTAATTTGATGAGTTGGAAAACAGAGAAGAACAAGAAGAAGGTTTAAATCAAGAAGACAGAAACCCTGATTTGTTTGGGTTAGAAAGCCAGTCCATAATGTTGTGTATATGAATGTTGTTGATGAATATTTTTTTGGTGGTTGTTGATGGAAGCAGTAAGAGCATCAGAATCATCTTCTAGTTGCTGATTGGGACAGTTCTTGGGGGGTTCATATTCAGGATGACCCACATGGAGAGTGGAGGGTAGGGAGAGCGGGCCCCAGACCCCAAGTCAGCGCCGAAGAGGACTAAAGTAGGGCTGACATGGAGGAGGACGACGGCGTCGCAGGCGGAGGTAGCGTTTGAAAGCCCAGCGGACGACATAGGCGGGCTCCGGCGGTGGGGATACGAGTGGGATGGTGGTGGTGACGCGACGAAGAGGGGTGGTGGATCTTGACAGTAGTAAGCTGGGGGTTGTCGGGATCAATTGGGTTAGTGTTATTGTTGTTGTGTTTGAGGATTCATGTCTTCTTTTTAGGTTTTGATTTGGACCAATGTGTGGTAACTGGTAAGACGAGAAGAGAAGTGAGAGAGAAGGGTTTTGGGAATTGGGAGAGAGAAGAGGAGTGAGAGAGAATTGTGTTCTTTTTTGCCACGTGGCACGTCAAAGGTCCACATGTATCCAACATGGCATGACATGTCAATATACCCACTCCGATGACCGGCTATGTGGCACAGTTAATGAGTTAGTGACATTGAGTGCATAATTTTTCTCCATTGAATGGCTCACCTGAACAAAATTTAGTTTAGTGACTTTTGTAACGGAGTCAAAAAATTTGAGTGACCATGAGTATTATCATCCTCGACTTAAACCTCATCAAGTTTAGAGAGAGGATGACAGTTTTTATGTTAGGAATGAGAAAGGTGGAGAATATGAAGATACCATAAGAGTGGAGAGAGTGTGTGTGAAGACGATAAGGCTAATTAAAAGTAAAAGGAAATATCAGTATATAAGGTTATTTTTGGAGTTAATTTTACTCATGTTCACTAAAGTTAACATTTTGTCTAACATGTTCACTAAACTCTAATTTTGTTTAAGAAGGTCACTTAACTTACAACTTTTGTCATTTTGAACAACTTTTTGCAAACTTTGCTAATGATTTTCTTTAAAATGACAAATTTTTCCTTACTCATTTACCTAATAATTAGGTCCAAGTTTTTGTTAATATAAATTTTTAATCTGCCTTTTAAATATATTATATTTTTTATTTTTTATATATAATTTGTTGAAAATAAAATTATTATTTTTTATTTTTATAATAAGTTTTCTATGAAATTTGAATTGTGGCTCACTGGTTTACTAAATAATAAGTTTTTCATAATTTTAAAAATTTTAAATTATTAACTTAAAATTTAAAATTTTAGTGACCATAACTTAAAATTTTAAATTACTAACTTAAAATTTGATTATTTGATATTTTCTTCTAATATGTTCTTAACATATTAATATTTACTAATATATTTATCAAAAATATCAAATAGCATGTAAGGTCTAAGGGTGTTTTTGATATTTTTGTTCAAAGTGGTCTTATTAGACAAAACTTGTAAGTTGAGTGATCTTCCTATACAAAATTAGAGTATAATGACCATGTTGTACAAAACACTAAAGTTTAGTGACCCTTGGTGAAATTAACTCGGTTATTTTGCGTGTTAAAATTTTTACTACTCTACAATTTTTAATTTTTTTCCTATTATATAATTTTCATTTGTTCATAATTCTTTCAAAATAGTTATAAATATTCGTAAAATTATGCAACGCGCAGGCATACTATTATTAGTTACTATTTATTTAATAGACATCACTGATTAAAATTTAATATAATAAATAAAATGATTTTCTTTTACACCTAATCACTTGAATCAACCTCACATGACATTAATTTAAGCAATTAATGAATCCAAATTGATGAAAAAAAATCAAATATGTACGCTCCATAATACACATTTTACGTGAGTAATTGGGTTATTTCTAATTCATAATTTTTGTTTCTTTTTCTTTTTAGAAATTACAGGAGAAAAATAAGAAGAAAAATGAGAGACCAAGTGATGACTCCCTCTTCCTTCCAAAACATAACACCAACAGAAATTTAGGTACAAAAAACCCCACCCAAATTAGTTTGGGACACCTTAAATTATTACATCCCAAACGGACCGTAATCCTAATTAATTATCATTAACCCCAATTAACACTGACATTAATCTCTTCTAACACCTCCATGCTGATATGGCAATCAAGGGTCTGTCGTGCCAGCAAAGCACCAACTCAGCTTGCCGTTTTGCCACGTAGAACCCTTTCATTTGCACCTTCCCTACCAAACACTCCGCTTGAAAATCCGCCAACTGACTCAGCCGCACCGCCAGCATTCCCGCCCCACAGAATACATCCCTCCACGACGCCGTCACCCGCCTCCCGAACCCCTCCACCGCCGTTAATATCCTCGGTTTAATCAAAAGCATTTCTATTTTCCTCCCCCAATCTCCACCGCCACTCCCCGAGTCTAACGACTCAAACATCGTCGAATAAAACTCCAAACCGTTCACGAAATTCCTCCTAAACGACGTCGCTCCCGGTTCCACCCAACTCTCACTGTCAGCGAAAACGACGACACTTGGTGATACTCTTCTGAGGTCGTTGACAAAAGCTGCGGCGTTTGTAGTCGAACCTAAACGGCGGAAGATCGTTGGGGATAGCAGAACCGCCGTTTTCTCTCCTTCCATGAATTTGATTGCTCTGAAAGATAACATCTCGAAGGTTCGGTGAAGGACAAAGTCGATTTGGAATCTGATTTTGACTTCTTGAGCGTACTGAGAGAGGCACTCTTTTATGAGTTTCGTCTCGACGGCGTATTCCTCCGTTACAACCGCGGTTATTCGGAGGACGGGAGTGGTGAGCTTGTAAGAATCGGATTTCTCAACGAACTCTCTCATGAAAGAAGCGTAGTGAGATCCGAATCCGACTTCAAAATCGATGACGTGAATGAACGGCGGTGATCCGTCGAGGGAGTCCAGGATTGCTTGGTTGGTGGTGAAGTGAGTGAACATAGGAATCGGAGAGATGCCGGAGAAAGCCTTGTAGGTCCGAATGGTTTGGACAATATCGGACCAAGACGAAAGCCGTGTGGGTGGAGACAAGGTCGAAGCCATAAGAACCGAAAAGAGAGCTTCCTTGAAGTAAAAAGCCGCTCGTTGGAGTGGTTTACCCAGAGGAGATTGTAGGCGCTGATTGAGCCGCTCCAATATCACGTGAGCGAGTTGCAAATCGTTTGTGTCAACACAGTCAGCAGCTCGGATGAGCTCATGAATCACAGAATCGAAACCCACCAAGTTATTACTATTCCAGTTCGGAGACAGCTCAAGAGAGGTCACGTTATGATCCGGAATCGAGTTCCAGTAAATATCATTGATGTCAGGGTGAATTAACTGTACGGGAGGCTCAAGATGCGGGGAAACTGAGAAATCCGGCAGATTCTGGTTGTTAAGTGACTGAGAATCGGTGCAAGGAGTATTGATCAATTGAGGAAACCCCTTGGGTAAGGAATCATCGTGGAAGTCCAGCTCTTTCATAATAGAATCCCAGTCGAGTGTATGAAGCACATGATCGCCCCACTGATCAAGAGGGTCGGTTCCGGAGGTGGGTTTTCGAGCCACAGGGCTTGGACTACGACGCAGGTCGAGAACCGAGGTGGGTTCGTAGCACAAGTTGGGAGCACCAGCAGTGGCAGTGTTTGCTTGGAAGGCAATAGAGAGGTTGGTGGTGGTGGTGTTGTTTTCGGTGTTGGAAACTGGTTTGGGGCTATTACTGATGTGAGGAGACGAAACTGGAACTTTCATAGCTTAGAGCACAAAGCTCTGTATCAGATGATGAGTTTTTTGCTCTTTCAGGGAAAAAAATTCTTTTTGAAGAGGTTCGATTCTGAGAAGAAAAGGGGAGGGGATAGGGGAAGTGGGGGGCTTTTCGTGGTTATGATTGCTGGCTTTTTATGGTTGCCTCTGTGTTTGGGATTGGTGGTGTGGGGGGGGGGTGTTCGGGGTTGATGGATGTTTGTGAAGATGCATAGCATATCATGGTCGTGCATGCATATATCATGTTTGTGGACATGATATGACATGCTCGGCACGAGTCATGAGACCACTCTTTTCTTTTCTTTTCTTTTCTCTCTTTCAAGCTTCTTAGTCACTCCTACTTTATCTTAGCTTTTTAGGATTCTCGACTTGGTTTCTTTTTGCTGGCTCACCCCGTTATCGTCCGTCTTGTTTCACCTTAATTACCCGAGTTTTGCAAATTATATAGTTGCTTAATTTGTTTATTGATGGATGGTTCTGCAATTGATTGATATTGTCAAGAAAGAAAGTAGTAGAAAAGAACGAAAGCAGTAGAAGTTACGCTGAGACGGTTGAAAACACCACGTTGACTTTTGATTGCGTGGTCATAGAACTTGTGCATGCATGGTTAAGATTATGTCAAGACTCAAGTAGCCACTTGTGCCAACATAGTTCGTGTTTTTCAATTGTACGTTAAAAAAACTTACTCATACAAATTGGCTCATCTTTACATCGATGCACAATCTGGTCAGCTCAAGTAGTTGATCATGTGTAAGCTATTATTTACAAAATTTTGTTTTAAATTCTTTTAGTTTAATCTTTAGTTACTAATTTTAATTTAACATATCATTTTCCCGAAGTGTTGAAGAAAATAATGCTTGAAGTGAATGTATATATCAATATATGATTAGAATTGCTTCCAAGTACCAAACTTGTATGTGCTCGCAATAATTCACTACGCACACAGATCTGAACAGAAAAATACACAACCAATACTTTAATGAAAATGAAAAGAAGACCGTAATTATTTTATCCCTTGACTTGAATTCAAGAATCTAACGCAAGATCTGAAGAAAAGACAAAAACAACATAGTAAAATTTGGTTAGGAAGCATTGAAAATTAAAAGGAAGCTAACAAATTCCAAACACAATCTTCCAAGAAAAAGGAAGTAAAAGACGGGGAAAAGAAAGGGGAAACACTGTAAACAGAGGTTGGTTGTAACAGAAAAACGCCTAATGATTCCATTGTGGGCGTTAAAGTTGCATAGTTCAAAAGTAGTCCCCACATTTTAAGTCTCTAACGGGGTAGGTCCCGCAGCGCCAACATCAAATCCCACCACCTCTGGTTCGTCACATCAATTCGGAATTTTAAAACAACCATGTTCATCAAATGTGTTGTACTACCACTTTTCTACATTAAAAAGATCGGTTTGATTATTAGTCCTCTAACTTTATCATTCTTCTTTGCATTTCCCTTGGCGTCTCCTAAACTTTTTAACCCTCCAAATTATTCAATTAAAGAGATGATGATATTATTATATGCGGAATGATATCTTTGACTCTTTAATTTGGACTTTCAGGTTTGCCTAATTATGTTTATTTCAGTTTTAATTGTGTGTTCACAAGCTAATGCCTTTATGATTAAGGATTGAAACTTCCCACTAACTAAAAGGTTAATTTAACAGGAACTTCTAGGATAACACGTTAAGATGCTTGTTTTATTCTATGTATTCGCCTAATATAACTACTGTACTCAAATTACTTTTCTGATTTCATTAATAATTTAAAACTCTTTTAATTGTTAAATAAAATAGGGTTGAGTGCATGCTAATTTCTTTATTAGATAAATAAATAATTAAGAAAAGATGTACATTTTTCTCCATCAGAACAGTTGTTTTACACCGATTCCATTAGAGGAGTTCAGAGATTAGGAGATGAAAAGATCCGAATTAAGAGGGTGCAGACATGGAATGGGAATGGGGGTTGATGTCATAAAGATGAGATAAAAGAGGGGGCAGATTAGAGATTTCACATACAAAATAGCCACAGGGGCGCAAACATAAACGTAGTTGTCAAGAATGAGCATGCGTTCACACTGGGAAAAGAAGTGGCAAAAGTTTTACAGAATTCTTGTTGACGGGAGAGCGTGACCGGTGACCCTAGCTCTAGTGGGTCCCACGAATGGACATGGTGGTCCATCCTTATTGCTCTCCGTGGGACCCCGCTTGATGCCTTTTGGTCGGGCATACATGCATACATCTACGCACGCATGTCCAAGGTCATGCATAGCGCGTAGAAAGCACGCATGCGGTAGAACAGCTGGACTTTTGGCGGCGAAGGAGAGGGGAGGGAGAAGAGAGGGGGGGGGCCGGTGTGAAAATGGAAGAAGGGAATATGTTCCCGTCCCATGCAGAGGATAGTGCGATTATTGATTGAAACCAACTTCCAAATCCATCCGTCCATTTACGTACCTCAAACGAAAACGCAATATCATCCTCTACCTAGTCACTCCAATCTTTTCTTTTTTTCTTCCAAAAAAAAACTTCGATCAACATGGGAGTCACCAAACCATAAAATAAATTGATATGATAAAGAAATTAAATTTCATTTTGCACTTAATTTATTTGTTAAATTATTCATTTCTAACTTGATTTCAAAAAAATAAATTATTCATTTCTAACTTTGAGAATACATAGGGTTTTTAAAGACAACTTGTGATGTCAGAATCGTGACACTTTTATAAATTATTACTTGCAATACATTTATGCTTTCTCAATATTAAGATTTTTACCATTTTACGAGTCTATTGGTTTAAATTGTTTTATATATTTCTAGTTCTATATTTCATTTATAATTTTTTTCTTATATACCAAATTTCAGATTAAAATCTCATGAGTAATAACTAAAAAAATCTACTCTTTTCACCATAAGGCGGATTGAACTAGTTGTTACAGCTTTTATGTTATATTGTAGTAGCGTGTCGTTTTGGACAATAAAGAGAAAGGGTTTTTGGCCAACAACAAAAAGATGATTTAAAGTGAATTTCACAAAGGCAATAAAGAGCTACAGAAATAATAAATTCATGGTGTGATGTAGGCACTAGTATCGTAATCAAGCTTATGTGGATTGTTAAGTAGAAATTCAATTCATTCTTCTTAATTTGATAGGAATACATTTGGAGGATCCAATGCTACTTCCTCGAATACGTTTGGCAATGCTTGAGATTAATAATATAGGTACAAAAGTGGTTGTTTCCTTTTAATCCTCTCTGCCTTCTTTCTGTGTGCCTTCTAATAATAATATTAATAACAAAAGATCGATAACAAAGAGTATAGCCAATATTTTCCTTGTTAAGGTAAAGTGATGGAGGTGCCAGAGTATATAGCCTCCTCTATTGGTAGGATTAATGGAATACACCAAAAAAGCTTGAAAAAAGAAAAGAGAGTAGATAGGCTACTCAGGTATAAGGAATAGTTACTAATTTTATATCGTGTCAAATAATTGAAAGTGGAAAAAAAGACAGACCATTTATCACATGTAATCAAATTTGTTCATTATTCGTTTTTATAATCCATAAAAATCAACATTTGCTTTCACATTGTATGCAGTGCATTGTGAACTTGCATATATGGTTTATAATAAGCAGAGAAATTTATCTCCTATTACGTAGTCTTTTTTTTTTTTTCAAATCGAAACTCTAATATTTAGTTTAAGTTGAAGATCTAGATTAATCGCTTACCGAGACGTCAAATGTAAGAAATTGAAATGGGCTCAACAGGCGAAAATAACATAAAATTTTCACATACCATTAAAAAAATGTTCAGTTCTCTTAAAAATATCGACATATTCATGAATTTTCAATCTTCTTTCCAAAATAATCAATAATTACATTACTATGAGACTTCTTTATTTGTTGACATAGCATGCTGACATGGTAATGCCATATGGAAATCTTTTTGGACCCTTATAATTATCAATATCATCAGATAATAGAGAAGTCAAACAAAATTTAACAGTTGGCTATTTTGATACAAAGTTGAAAGTTCAACGCCGATAGTTTTGAAAGAGTTGAATTTTTTTTTTATAGTAAATACAAAGTTTAGATTATTTTTGCTTATAATTAATCCAATTGAAATAGTAGAGAATTGTACATGACAGAAAAATAATCACATGTAAACCTTCTTTAAAATTACAAGTTAACTGATGAGGGTTAGTCCACACTAGCAAATTAACCTAAAAATCTACCCGATGAGTTGAAGATCAGAGGTTCCTAGAGTAAATTTGGAGAGTCTACTTCAGTGATTAAGTCAATAAATTTATTTATAAAGAGCCATATTCACTCTTTATCTTAGTTGTTATTAATGAAGTTGTGTTATTATTGATTGAAAAACAAAAGAAAAAGAAAAAAACAAAAATAAAGTGGAATGACAAAGTTTAATAATTAAAAGTTTTATTAGAATTAACAAGAGTTTAGAGAGAGTAGCGTATGAGAGTATCATTATTTTTAATCTTTATTTTTAAATGTGCTCTTTATACATGTCAAAATTGCTCTTCAAAAAATAAAATTACCACTAGAGATGTTGTTACGTGTAATTAGAGAGAGGTAATTTTATGATGAGGTTTTTAAGGTACTTACGTGTTAAT
Organism: Flueggea neowawraea; assembly: GCA_948243855.1. NCBI lineage: Eukaryota > Viridiplantae > Streptophyta > Magnoliopsida > Malpighiales > Phyllanthaceae > Flueggea > Flueggea neowawraea. The sequence continues at coordinate 11,218 of CAODLS012535144.1, forward strand.
CAGATGTTGGAATGGGTTAATTTTATACATAAATAAATGTATCTTTATTGATATGGGTTAATTTTATACGTAATTAGAAGAAGGAGAGTGATCATGTGTCACATGGAGTATAAATATGAGTTTTTTTTTTGGATGGGAATATAAGAAGTCAAATACTTAGGAATTAAGGTTGCAATTGGACACGGGACACACGCGAAGAGCGGGTCGACCAAAGCTTGTAGCTCACAAAAGAGAGACTTGAGATTCCAATATTATGACACCAAAAAAGAAGAAGAAGA
>CAODLS012535176.1:0-12708 GCA_948243855.1 Flueggea neowawraea
TTTCTACTTGTATCAATTGTTCTAACTCTAGTTAGTGATCAAATTCTTGTAACAAACAGAGTGTTTGTAAGGTTGGGATCAAGAGTAGATCCTAGGCTTGGCTATTCTTGAACCAGAATCAAGTTTTGTAAGAGTTCTCACTTAGCTTGAAAGTGAAGGTGATCTTAGAGGTGTTGTGCAAGAACTAACCTCTTTGTAAGGCTTTGTTGGATTGAGGCATAATCAATCATCTAGAAAGTGAATTTGAGAAAATCCTAAGTGAGGAACTTAGGTAGTAGATGTAGGCAAGGTTGGTAGAACCACTCTAAATCTTGGTGTTCATTTTCTCTCTTCTTTACTCTCATAACTCCACCAAGGCAAGACCAAAAATTTCACAACAATTTGGTTGTATCTGTCAGAAAAAGAATTGGACCATCAAAAGCATTTTCTTCATTGATTGTTCAATTATTTATACATAGCAAAAGAGACTTGAAATGTTAGAAGTTGAACGCAGCTAAAACATATCAAGTGAACTAGATAACTATTGAAAAGAACAGTTGAAGCTAATCTAAATAGAAGTTGTTGCTTGCCTACTGTCTCTGTCATTCACAGCTGTTGATGGTGAGGATGCGGTGTCGTTTGGTGTAGATAGTGCTGTCTTTTTGTGGTGCATTGTTGTCATCCAATAGTTATGTCTTCAACACCCCCTGCAAGCTGATGCTGAAAATGAGAGAAGGCGAAGCTTTTCTCTGAAGCGAAGGAAGGAATCATATGGAAGAGGTTTAGTAAAGATGTCTTCAATCTCATCCGTACTCTTGAGAAATCGAATGGCAATGAGACCTCAAAGCACCTGATCTCGAATGAAGTGATAATCAACTTCAATATGTTTGGTGTGCACATGATAAACTGGATTGGTTGTTAAGTAAATTGCACCAAGATTGTCACACCAAAGAGTACCTGGCTGCTTAAACAGGAATCCAAGTTTAGAGAGGAGTGTAGTGAGCCACATTAGTTCAGCAATGGCATTGACAATAGCTTTGTACTTTCATTTGAGGAGTGAGCAATGGCAGCCTTCTTCTTAGCACACCAAGAGACACAACATAGTCATTGGTAGAGCGACGATCATCCGGGAATCCATCCCAATCACTATAAAAAAAGCTTTGAAGTTGATATTTCTTTGTGGAACTGAAGAACAAGTCGTGAGAGGAAGTATGATTGAGATAACGAATGAGTCTTTTGATTGATTTCCAATGAGCAAAAGTGGGGCAATGCATATATTGACAAAGCTTGTTGACCAAAAAACTTATGTCAGGTCGTGTAAAGGTGATGTATTGCAAAGAGCCAATAATTTGTCAGTACAACTCAGATTCAAAAAAAGGAATACCTTCCTTAATGAGAGGTGAGGCAACAGACATTGGTGTGAGAGAAGGATTGTAGCCAAGCATGTTGGTTTGACAGAGAAGGTCTATAATGTACTTATGTTGATGAATGAGCAGACAATTGGAGAGATGATTTGCTTTAATACCAAAAAAATAATGAAGAACACCAAGATCATTCACCGAAAAAAGTTGTCTTCAATTGGTTGACAAACCAAGCAACCAATTTAGAAGAAGAACCACAGAGAACAATGTCATTAATATATACCAAAAGAATGAGTTTGGCATTGTATGGCCCATTGAACAAGAACATAGAGTGGTCAGCTTGAGAGGATGTAAATCATATAGAATGTAATGTTGAACCAATTATGGTTCACATTTAGATCCATCTATGTTTTGATGATGAACAAAAGTTGGTAAAGGAGTAAGCAAGATTGTTACTCGAATAAGTGCAACGTCTACGAGAGAATGACTTCCAGGTCTTACTCGAGTAAGTCCAAATATCACTCGAGTAAGTGTGGATTTACTCGACCAAGAAATCAAGTTACTAGACAAAACAGAGTGCCCAGTATGCATGGAGTCAAGAGTTACTCGAGTAGAAGAAAATCTCACTCAAGCAAGAGCAACGTCTAGAGCACCTTTGGGTGATCCAGTTACTCGAGCAAGATCACGAGTCACTTGAGTATGCGAAGACTGAATCGATTATTACTCGAGTTGAGATTATGATTGCTCAAGTAATTGTCCCATAGAAAATCAACAAAGCACCCAATAGAGAATCTTACTTGAGTATAGCCTACAGTTAGTCGAGTGAACGAGTTTTCAGAAATACAAGACGCTCATAAAGACTAAGTTACTAGAGCATGATAACTTCTTACTCGAGTAAGTCAAGGTTGAGTTTTCAACACTGAAGGTCAAGATTGGAGTTACTCGAGTAGACACTCAGGTTACTCAAGTAAGAACTGAAAAGGAAAGAAAATCAAGATTGATTTCACACTCCAACGGGCATATTTTGAGTCACAACGGTTAGATCAATTCTAGGAATTATAAATAGACTTCCAGAACAGTCAAAGAAAAAAAACAACAACGATCCACAATTTGATTGTAATCCTAATTATAGCTTTGTTCATTGTTCTTGATGATACAAGTTTAGTTGTGCTTATCTTCTATTTTTAATTACTTGTATCCTTGTTCCAGATTTGTTGGTGAGCGGTTTATCATTCATAAACAGAGAGTTTGTAAGGTTAGGATCAATGGTAGATCCTAGGTTGGCTTATTCTTGAATCGAAATCAAGAATTGTAAGAGTTCTCACTTAGTTTCAAAGTGAAAGTTGTAAGAAAAGATTGAGAATAGTGAAAATCTTAAGTGGTGAGATTTAGGTAGTGTACGTAGGCAAGTGTTAGGCCGAACCACTCTAAATTTCGTCTGTTCTTTACTGTTTCATTTCATACATTACGTGTCTATTCGAAAAGAATTCAAAGCCTCGAACTCCATACTATTCAACCCCCCTTCTAGTGTATTGTTTACTCTTTCAATTAGTATTAGAGCGTAGGCTCTTATTTGTGACGGTTTACCACCGAAGAGTGAAGATTCAGGAAGGTTTTGAACATGTAATCGAACTCCTTTGAAGAAGACAACATTGTTACCAAACCTCCAAACCTCAATGGTGTCAACTATGCTCTTTGGAAGAACCAAATGATGATTTTTACCAAGAGTTAAGACATTGAGCTGTGGAAGGTCATTGTGAAAGGACCAAATGTGCCAAAAACGGGATGACTAAGAAGGAGATTGAGTATGATGATGAAGATTGGAAATACGATCAAATCAATACAAAGGCAATGCAACTCATCTTGTGTGCTCTCATATTGGAAGAGACCAATCGAGTTAGTTTCTGCAAAAGTGCCAAAGAGATGTGGGAAAGACATAAAGGTACCGCTCAAGTGAAGGAGACCAAAATCAATGGCTTAACATCTATTGGTAGACACAATGATGATAATGAGAAGGTCAAGAAGATTTTGAGATCACTCCCTAGAGAATGGGATTCACAAGTGACAAGTATCATGGAAACCAAGGACCTCAACAAGTTGGACTTCAATGCATTGGTTGGGTCTCTCATCAATTATGAGATAATCTTGAAGACTAGAGAAGGACGCCCCAAAACAAGGGAAATAAGTGTAGCTCTCAAAGCAAATGCCTCATTGAAAGACGAAAGTGATGAAGATGATAATGAGAGTGAAGAAGAAGATGAGGAGCTGACCTTTTATGCAAAGAACATTCGAAAGTTCAAAACTATGATACAAAGGAGAAAAAAGGAAATGAAGAAGGGTTCAAGACATGACTTTCGAAATACTTCAAACTACAAAAAAGAGGAATGATGAGACTTACTACAATTGTGGAAAATCAGGACATTATGCAAAGTATTGTAGAAGTTCATCCTAAAAAAATCCTTTGATCGACACAAGAAAAAGGAAGTTTTAGTTGCCACTTGGAGTGATAATGAAGATAATCAATCCATTGGCAAAGAGGAAGTCAATCTAGCTCTTATGGCAAAAGACTCTTATTCAAGTGCCAATGAGTCTTGGTTGTGATCTTTACCAAAGAGAGTCATCTTTGATAACCAAGTTTTCTTGTGATGGTAACTCTTATATTACTCTTGGTGTGGTTGCTTGTGCTAGATGTTTGAAAGTTTGTCATAATGCTTATTCTTGTACTAGTTTGAGAAGAACCATCAAAGTGAATAAGATGTGGGTTGCTAAAGGAGCCATTCTTTTTAAATTGGTTCATATGGCTAACACACAAGGACCCAAACTAGCTTTGGTACCATTGAAGAGAAACAAGATTAATTTTGTAGGTACAAGCAAAAAGTATAGTTCCTTCAAGCATGTGGTACATTGATAGTGGATGTTCAAGATACATGAGTGGAGACAAAATTTTATTTGTAGAACTCACTTTCAGGAATCAAGGCCATGTGACTTTTGGTGATAACAATAGAGGTAAGATCATTGGTTATGGTAAAGTGGGTAATAAACCATTACCAACCATTGATAATGTACTATTTGTTGATGGTTTACAACATAATCATTTAAATGTTTCTCAATTGTATGACATGGACTATGATGTGTGTTTTGAATCATCTCATTGCACTATTTTGAAAGATGGAAAAAATGACATTTATTGGTTTAAGGCATGTAAATATTTTTATTGTTAATTTGCATGATGGATCTTCTTTTAATGAAAAGTGTTTGATGTCTTTGGATGAAAATGCATATTTGTGGCATAGGAGACTAGGTCATGCACCATTACCTTTGATTTCAAAACTTTCAAAAAATGATATTGTTAGATGTTTGCCAAAATTGAGATTTACAAAAGAACATTTGTGTGAACCATGCATTAAGGGAAAGCATACTAGGGGTTTTTTTAAACCAAATAAAGATGTTTCTACATCTAGAGTTTTAGAGCTTGTACATATGGATTTGATGGGTCCATCTAGGCATGTTAGCTTGAGTGGAAAATTGTTTACTCTTGTGATTTTTGATGATTTTTCTCGATTTACTAGTGTTAGATTCTACCAATAAAAGTAATACTTTTAATGAGTCTACTAAGTGGCGTAGTTTGGTTCAAAATGAGGAACAAATCCATCATTGCTATAAGAACCGATCATGGAGGAGAATTTGAATGCAAACCATTTAAGGATTTGTGTGACAAATATGGTATGAAGCATAACTTTTCGGCACCAAAAACACCACAAAAAAATGGTATGGTGGAAAGGAAGATTAAAACCTAGGTGAAAATGTGTAGAACAATGTTGAGTGAGTATGATCTTCCCCAATACTTTTGGGCAGAAGCCATAAATACCTCATGCTACATCATCAATAGGGTGCACTTGAGAAGAAATCAATTGAAGACCCCCTATGAGATATGAAGAAACCTAATATTTCTTATTTTCACCCCTTTGGTTGAAAAGTCTTTATTTTGAATAATGTCAAGGATAATCTAGGTAAGTTTGATGTGAAACTGATGTAGGAATTTTCTTGGGTTATTCTATTAATAGTAAAGCTTATAGAGTTTACAATATTAGAACAAATGTGGTCGAGGAGTCTATTTATGTTAAATTTAATGATATGATCTTACACTATGACATGGTTGGAGATCCATGTCTTTTTAAAAGACCCACAATCTTTTTAAAAGAGCAAATACCACACTAGAAGGGGGTTGAATAGTGTGGAGTTCGAGGCTTTGAATGCTTTTCGAATAGACACGCAATGTACGAACTAAAACAATAATAACACACAAAATTTAGAGTGGTTTGGCCTAACACTTGCCTACGTCCACTACCTAAGTCTCACCACTTAAGATTTCCACTATTATCAATTTTTTCTTACAACTTTCACTTTCAAGCTAAATGAGAACTCTTACAATTCTGTGTTTCGGTTCAAGAATAAACTAACCTAAGATTTACCCTTGATTCCAACCTCACAAACTCTCTGTTCAACAAATGTGGTTGAGGAGTCTTTTAAAAATTGTTGAGTGGTAACATACAAAGGTAGAATTGTCACACCAGTGTCTTTTTGTTCTAGTAATATGTAGAACAACAAGCTTTGATCGTCTTCAATCTCTAGTGATTGGTGTCTATGTTTTAGTTGGTACTTGATATTGAATGTTGTTGTTATTCTGTCAATTTTCACTAAGATTGACAAGTTTTCAGTTAGCGATTGATAATTCCAACGTGACTGAGTATCAATCCTTTGGTCTTGTATTTTGGAGAATAGAAGCTCTCATCCCATTTGCCGTTATAATTAATCAATAGTCGTGTGTTCTTCATTCCGGTAAAACATAAACAAATTATAAACAAGTTATATATAAGTCTTAAACAAGTCTCAAACAAATTCTAAATAAGTTATAAACAAGTCTTTAACAAGATTTAAACAAGTGTTGAGCAAGTAAAAAAATGTCAAACGTATATATACTTAAGAAAAAACAAAAACATAAGAGACAATAAAGAAGTTATAAACAAGTCATAAACAACTCTTAAACATGATAGATAAGTCTGCTTCACAATGGATGATACAAACAAGTTTTAAATAGGTCACTAAAAATTTTTCAACAAAGTTAACCTTTGAAGTTGTGCAATGTTGTTTTGCGATATGTTTTGCAATCTGAATAAGACCTTGTTGTTTGTGATCTGTATATGATGTTGTTTGTGAGAATGTAAATGATGAAATCTGGAGAAAATATGTTGAAATCTTCGGTGTTGAGTTCGACGGAGATCTGGAGAATTTATGTAATACAAGTTTGCTTTGATTTGTTGCTACTTGTTCGTGATTTTGATCTGTTTAGGAAATTTTTCGAAAGAAAAATAATAAAAAATAGAGAGTGATTTTGTTTGATTTGATGTTTGGATTGCTCTGTTTTCGGTTTTAATTGTTTTTGGCTTGCTCTGTTTTGTGCCTTTTTCGTCAGTGTATTTGTAATATTCATTAGTGGTTCTGTGTGGTTTAAATTTTCAATTTTTTGGGCCAAAATTTGAAAGTGGGTCGCATGATTTTGTAATTTGTTATTCTGGGCTACTAAATTGTCTTCAAGAGTGGCTATAAATAGACGTCCCTTGACATAAGAAAAGTAAGAGAGACTTTGCTAAGAATTGCTATTCATTTTATCTCTCTTCTCTACCTTTCTAACCCATTTGAGCTATACTCTTACAAATGTATTTATGGGTTTGGGCTTAATGTTAAATCTGTGTTTTGGGGACACAATTTGTAACAATCAAAGTATTTGATTGAGGGTAGATAGGTTTCCTTGTTAAGCCTTAGAAAAACAAGAGTAGTTGTCAGTGAGACTTAGAAAACTAGAGTTCAGTTTGCTTGTTGATCCCGCAAAAATAAGTGGTTCAGTTTCCTAGTTGAGCCCGCAAAAAACTATAGGTTTAATTTGCTTGTTTTGTCCTGAAAACAAGTGGTTTCAGTTTTTTAGTTGAACCAGCAAAAATTAGGGAAATAATTTTCTTGTTAAACCCGTAGAAACAAGGTGTAATGGTTTGCTTGTTGAGCCCGTAAAAACAAGTAGTGTAAACGGTTTCCCTCCACCCGGAAGTGAGGAATTAGTGGATTGAAATTCTCTAGTGGATCTAGAGGAGTGGACATAGGTCAAGAAGGATCGAACCACTATAAATATTGGGCTTTGATTTCTCTCTCTCTTTCTCTCTTCATTTGATTTACATTTGCATTTGATTTACATTGTTGTGTATGGATTGGATCTTTAGAGCTTCCGCATTTACTCTTTGATTTAAGTTTGAAAGAAAACTTTTTTATTTGTTTTAATTTGCAAAAGATTTTCAACAAAGTATTTAACTTGCTAAAAATCCAATTCACCTCCCTCTTGGATTACCATTCCATTGCCCCCTACTGGGACTTACACAGTAATGGAAGTAATTATCTATGATTGAGTTATATTTGCGTGGTGGTGGTAGATTTGGAGTTTGATTTTTGCTTTCTAATTTTGATGTTGTCTAATGATGCATGGAGTAGGTGGTTTTAGGTGGTTGCAATGAGAGGTGGTAGAGGTTCATAGTAGTGATGACACAGTGGCCCATTTGGGTGGTGTTGGTGTTCTATTCTACATTTATTTCACTTCTTGCTCTAAGCTCAAGGTGAGTTCAATAAAAGAAACTGTTAATGCAGTGAGAGAGGATAAAGATGGTAAATGAGGAGAGAGATGAGAATAAATGGTAGCAAATAAGGGTAAAGTGGTCTTAGAAAATATTCACTGATGGTATTACGTGCCACATCAACAAATATGACGTCACATGTTAAATAAATTAACGGTGTTAATGTCTAGGGAGCGAAACAACTAATGATGCATGAAGTGAGGGTTTTGAGTGGTTGCAAAGAGAGGTGGTAAAGGTTCATAGTAGTGACAGCATGGTAGTCCGTTTGGGCAATCTTGCTGTTCTATTTTGCATCTTGTTTCACTTCTCGCTCTAAGCTCAAGGTGAATTCAACAAAAGAAACTATTAATGCAACAAGAGAGAATAGAGAGAGAAAAAATGAGAGATGAGAATAAGTGGTAGCAAAAAAAGGTAAAATAGTCTTAAAAAATATTTATTGATGAGATCATGTACATAAACAAATGTGAAGTCACACGTTAAATAAATTAACGGTATTAATGTCTAAGAAGCAAAACAACTAATTTAAAAAGAACAGAGATCTAAAGAGAGATTACACCAAATATTAGGGACAACCACGAATTTTGTGCTGAATAAAGTTACGTTCAAAACACAAAGCTGACTGTTGTCGCTGTTCCATAATTTTTGTATTAATTAAACTAAACTTAATCGCAACAAATGCAGAAGAAGTCGAAATAATTAAGCTCCACTCTCCATCATTGACATTGCTAATCTTGTCTTTTTCAATAAAAAAATATTTATTCTATATAATTCTTTCTTTCTTGCTCTGTAAAGTCTAGATTTTTTTTTCTTTTTTATAAATATCTTGGTTGTGTCTTACATTTTTTCAATGGAAAAGTTACTAGAATTTGAATTGTATAAATATCTTTGTTGTGGAACAGGGGATCCATAAACATCAGATTTTTGGGTGTTTTAAGAAGTTTTTAACACAGAGAGAGATGAGTGGAGGGAGTGGAGAAGGAGAGACGTTGGAGCACACACCATCATGGGTAGTGGCTGCAGTTTGTACTGTTATTGTGGGCGTCTCTCTTGCTCTCGAGAGACTTCTTCATTAAGGTGGCAAGTACCTCAAGAAGCATAATCAGAACTCCCTTTTTGAGGCTCTCCAGAAAGTTAAAGAAGGTCTCTCTCTCTCTCTCTCTCTCTGTTTGCTTGTGTCTTTGCGAGTATTCATTTGTTCGTTTGCATTTACAATTCTGATTTCTATGGTGTTTATGTTGGTGGGTTTAGGAACATACAATGTCTTATTTAGGAAAAGATGAGTAATTTTTTAACCTTTCTTCTTTGGCGTTGGTGGCTCTTTTCGTGGATTTCTTTATGTTGCTTGTGAATATGATCAAATAGCTTAATATTAACCCAGCATGATTAGCTGCTGAAATGCTCCAAAAACTTAACAAAATGTTGAAGCGAACAAGGCCTAGCTTTTTTTTGTTATTTTGTTGATTGTAAATTTATGAAGGGCCCAAACTTGTTTGGCATGTAGCATCTCCAGCAGATAGGGTATTTGACAGAAGTTAGTATGGTCTAAAAAGATGTTGTAATTGTTTTTGCTGTTAAATTATACTTGCTTTGTCATCAATTAAACAATCAACTTATGCATATTGATATTTTTGTTTGCTAATTTAATGTATTGCTTTTTTAGAAACTTTTTGCTTGACATTAGAAGTTATTAAACGAGTGGGAAAAATAATACATTTTTGATTATTTCTTTTTCATTCCATTTTAAAATGAGTAATATGCTAATATGATTTTGTGGTCATCTCTTCTAATCAGTGGACTATTGATTGTACAGTTCTGAATAAAAAGCTCACTCACGTACATCAACATTCATTTATTAAGGAGCATTTTATGGGCATGGAGAAAGATTTGACTCTGCTGGGGTGGTTGGTGAATTACTATCTTATTCATTTGCCACGAATTCTTGCTTAGAGTTTGAATATCACTTTTATATGTAGTTAGTCATTCCTGCAATTTGCAAGAGTATGTGTTGTCTTAACTCCTTTCCTTATGTTTACACTGCTTTGTTCCAAGTCTGAGATTTTATATGATACGATTTTTGTTCATTTTAAGATTGTTCAGGCTCTGTTTTGTTCGATTACTTTGCTCTTTTTTTAAAAAAGAAAAAGTTCATTTTAATTTTTCCTTTTTTCATTGTTTTTGTCCGAGGCCCAAATAAGTGCATAGTATTGAAGCTGCAGGCTACCCTTGTTTCTGCTTATAAGGGAAAGTGTCACAGAAATCAGCATTTAGCGATTGCAAAAGACCACCATGGTTATAATCTCTTTTATATATATATATATTTTTTTTTTCTTCAGCGTTGTTTTTTCAAGCAATTCTATGCATCTGTGACCAAGTCAGATTACATAGCTCTAAGGCTCGGGTTCATCATGGTAATGTGTTTCTGCCAAGTTAGTTGTCTTGTTGATGCTTTATGCACTTAATAAAACATCACACCTAAATGTGCTTTGCCTGCGTATTGATGGCTTGTGCTGTAGACACATTGCAAATCGAACCGCAACTTCAATTTTTATAAATACATGATGCGTGCCCTCGAAGATGACTTTAAGCAGGTTGTTGGGATAAGGCAAGTGTTATCTGAATCCCTTTAGTGCATCCTCGTGGTCTGTGCAGATCATTTAGAGTTTTATTTATCTGCTGACTTGTCCTAATTGATTCTATATGGTTGCAGTTGGTATCTTTGGATATTTGCGGTCATATTCTTATTGCTGAACGTTAACGGTATGATATTTATTGATTAGTATATGACAATATTCCTTAATTCTGATGTTATTGCCAAGTGTTAATGGCTTTTCTCTGTTGCTACCATTGTCTTACGTTCTTGATATGACGTCAAAGCACTGGTTAATGAAAGCTTTGCTAGGCTAATACCCTTTGGATTGGGCTAATATCCTTTTGTATATATCTCTTTTAGGTGCATTTAGTGGTGGAGGTTTAGGGTGCTTTTAGTGGTGGAGATATTGTTTAGACATTTTAAATTTAATATCATGGCTGAGATTTTGCCAAAACATTAAAAAACTTGACTCAGACAATTGAATTTGAACCATTAGATTAAATTTAGAATGTAAAAGAATATCTCAACCATCAAAAGTACATAAATAAAATAGGGCAAAAGGAGCATAGCCCATCCCTTCCTTTGTACTAGGAGTGTTAATTTGTCATCAAAGCTTTGATTAACTATATATTCACTAGCTCTAGCAATTTATACAGCATTGAAGGGATTTAATTTATAAGTTAAACTTACTGCACTTTTGGTTCCCCAATTTTGTTGGTTTTCCTTCAATTGATAAAATGTGGCTCCTTTTGTTTGTGATTATTTTTCCTTACAATTGACTGTTCATCTTGATTAAACTTAACCTTTGGTATCCTGATTTCTTGAAAACATTCATGTCAAACTCCTCTAGTTTTGCCTAGCAAGTAGTTATCTGTCTATAAAATTTTCTTCCTGTGACTTTGCCATGCAAGCACACAATATATGATGTGAAGCTAATAGGTAGACTATGTATCAACGTATTTCTGCCTCCCTGTTTTCCTTTTTTGCAACATTGCGTCAAAATGTTGCATAAAACAATTGTGTACAGGCATGTACCCACTCAATTTGTTATATGGATTATACTTTCCTAGAGTAGCCGAAATTCTCATGTAGCATCTGGAACTTGGACATATTTTGGCCTAATTGTGTTAATTTTTGTCGTCCTTTTAGGTTCTTTTGCTGTAGATTTCTGTCAAGACATTTCTTCTAATAGAATATTTTTCTCTTTTTCTCTGCAGGTTGGCATACTTATTTCTGGATAGCATTAATCCCTTTTGTTGTGAGTAGACTTATTGCAATCACTGGAATGCATACAGTTTTCTTTGACTTGCTAATGCTGTACATTAAATGTCTGCACTAGCTTATGTGACCCATAAGCCTCAATATTTTGGTTTTCCCTTTATTATTTGATCTTGCAATCTTAGAGTCTTATGGTCATTGAAGATTTATTTTTGAAAAAAACTAAAATTAGAAATCAATATGTGGTTGGAAGGAATAATTTATGCAATACGAAGATACTCTACTGTGTTATTATTGTCTACTATCCGCCTTTTTGTTCAACTGATTTTAAGTTTCATGTTGGTATTCTGTTAAGCTTTTGCTTGCCGTCGGAACCAAGTCGGAGCACGTGATCACACAGTTAGCTTACGATGTTGCTGAGAAGCATGTTGCCATTGAAGGGGAACTTGTGGTTAAACCATCTGATGATCTTTTTTGGTTTCATGGACCCATTTTGTCTTGTTCTTGATCCATTTTATCCTCTTCCAAAATTCTTTTGAGATTGCATTTTTCTTTTGGATATGGGTGAGCTGATTGTTCTTCCAGCCGTATTTGCACGTTATTCTCAGCATGGACATGATCATATTTTTTATGTATGCCTTTGCAGGTTCAATATGGCTTCGACTCCTGCATCATGGGACAAGTTCGTTACATTGTTCCGAGGCTAGTTATAGGGTACAAGCCGACTTCCTTTACTCCTTTCATTTCTCTAGACATATTTCCAAGAACTCCCTGACTCATACATGAAATGGCTAATTTTCACTGTCTTTATTCAGGGTCATTATCCAGGTGCTTTGTAGTTACAGTACCCTACCACTTTATGCCATTGTTACTCAGGTTCGTA